>PVJI01009101.1:0-67228 GCA_004026765.1 Micronycteris hirsuta
TTTTAACTTTGAAATACTTGTATCAAAAGAAAAAGCTCAAATCTTTCAGTTTAATACTTGCTCCTTTTTATCTGCAAGTACCTGTCTCTGTTTGTGGCAGGGTTGTTTCTAAGTAATGGAGCAATGGGAAAACCCTAAATGTCCGTCAGGAGGGGACCAACTGCATAAATGTTTTTACATCCCCACAGCAGACAGACAGTCAGTGCTTAATGCGAGTAGATCATTGTATCTATCTAATAAGGAAACTGTCAAGAAAAAGTATTCAAAATAGGTTGCTCATTCGTTAGTTCATGCAACACATATTTACTGAGTGCCTGTCACTGAGTACTGGGCATTATTCTGGGAGCTGGAGTAGAGCAGGGAACAAGCAGAGAGAAACCCTTATCGTCCTGCACATTCTGCTCCAGAGGTGACAAGCAGAAAATAAACCCTAAATTAATATAGAGTGTGAGGGGTCCGGGAAGTGTTAGGGAGCAAAATGAAGCAGGGAAGAGGAATGGGGAGAGTGGGCTGGATGGTTAGAGAAGGCTTTGGGAGGAGAGATGCCTTGAGCAGAGCTCGGGATGGAAGCCAGGGAGGCCCGTGCGCACGGATGGGAAGTGCGTTCTGGTGTGGAGAGTGAGCGGAGATGTGCCCGGTGGCTCTGGGGACGGCGAGGAGGCCATGCGGCTGGAGTGGCAAGAGGGAGAGTCATTGGAAGCGAAGCCGGAGAAGAAATAGGGCCACGTGTGTTACCACTTAGGCTTCTCTGGGTGCGATTGGGGGCTTCTGAGCCTAGGAATACATGACCCGATTTCATATTTTAAGAGATGAGCTCTAGAAGTGTGAGGAATAGACTCTGGGGGGAGGAGAAAAGAGGGTCAGGGAGACCAGTTAGGAGCTCAGTACAGTGATGCAGGTAAGGAATGATGGCGACCATGTCTCGAGCCATGAGACTGGTTAGGCTTTTCAAAGACTGGATGTGGGTGTAGGTAGAGATGAACGTAGCTGTAGTGACCGAGCTCTGAGGAATCCAGTGTCTCCAGAGAGGTAGGGGATCCACCAGGAGTTTGGTGTCAGGAATCTTAAAGGAGAAAGTATGTGAAGGGTGGGCGGTGGTGACCATGCCTAGTGGTGTGTAAGATGCATGTCTGCTGTTTACAGGGCAGGAATGTGTACACGTATTTGTGCTTCACTATGCCTAGAACATTTCTGAGGGAATATCACAAATCGTGACAGTGTTCTCTGTGGAGGCCTACTGTGAGAGGGAGACCTTTTCATTTTAAAAATCATGTTAATTTTTAAGTGCATTTAAGCCATTCCAAGAACATTCAATGGAGCAACTGCTACCTGCCCCTTTCTCCTCTTCTCTTTCTTGGCCCTGCTTTGAGCGTTTCTTCCTACAGTATTGTGCTAAACCTTCGCCCTCTCAGACTCTCAGACTGCACTCGGTGCGTCCTCTCACTCATTCACTTACAAGTACTGAGTACCTGATTGTGCCAAGGATTGCTTGAAACGTTTGATGATAGAGCCATGAACTAAAAAACACAGACTGACATATTTGTTTTTAGAGCAATACCCGTCTCTGCTCTCCCACAGCTAATCTCTGCTCAGTGCAAGGACTCTCACTGGCTTTAGGGATTCTAAAGTATTGTTCTGTTGCATTCCAGTTTAAGACTTTATGGCCAGTCCTTGAGGCCTAACTGTAACTTATGACATCATTTCCATGGAAAGCAGGGTTTTTGGCTCCGAATAACCATTGCACAAGCAGCATTTGGGGATATAATTACTTGGCAATTGGCAATTTACCATAATCTGGTTTTAACTATTCTCATCAGCAGATTTTATGTAATAATCAACTCTTGGTTATCTCTGTTAACAGAAACATGTGGTCGCGTAAATATCTAAACTTTTACTGCTGAGTTAAAAAAATCAGATTTGTTTAATTGTTTTGCTTAGGCTAATGTTAAAATGAGTTTACATTCCTCAAATTTGTACCAACTGATACCCAGTATGATAAGGTAGCTATGGGCTGTGGAAAAGGGAGTGCTGGAAGGTCACCGTGCTGAGCATTTTGGCTGTAAGGACTTGTGGAAATATAAGCCACCCTGATAATTATTTCCATCAAAATGTTTGGGTTTGGGGGGGGGTTGGTACTGAAAGGACTAAACTTCAGTTTTTGAAAGAAGTCACGTGGGAAATAACTGATAATGTCAGGTACCAGCATGGACATACTGGTCTCTCCTTGACCTGTGATCGCTGGCGTGAGAAATTCTCTCACTGGGCGGTGGGAGAGTAAGGAACAGCAGTTCCCCAGTGCTTCTGTCATAG
Source organism: Micronycteris hirsuta (assembly GCA_004026765.1). NCBI lineage: Eukaryota > Metazoa > Chordata > Mammalia > Chiroptera > Phyllostomidae > Micronycteris > Micronycteris hirsuta. The sequence continues at coordinate 2,311 of PVJI01009101.1, forward strand.
AGACACATAATTAGAGGAGTCCTCAAATGGGTGGGAGAGCCGGTCCTCACATCCACTCCTTAAATATTGCCTTCAGCCCTGGTTGGGTCACTCAGTTGGTTAAAGCGTTGTCCTGTACACCAGAAGGATGTGGGTTTGATTCCCGAGCAGGGCACATACCTAGATCGGGGGTTTGATCCCTGGTGGGGGTGTACATATGGGAGGCAACCGACTGATGTTTCTCTCTCACATCCATTTCTCTCTCTCTCTTTCCCTCGCAGCCTTCTTCTCTTCATCTCTCTCTCAAGTCAATTTAAAAACATATTCTCGGGTGAGGGTTAAAAACAAAACATACTGCCTTCAAGTATATCCTCTTAAGTTTGCCATTTCCAAAACCCACAGCGTAGATGAGCCCTTGATCTTAGTTGTTACCTTGTTCTTTCAAGTTGAAGAACACAGTAGTTTCCTGTCGTGGCAGGTGTCATTGCCCAGGAGGAGCACACCCTCAGGTTGTTTGGTAACGCACCTCTGTCCTGGGCTCCGAGTGTGATCCACAGACCAGAAGCACCCGCAGCACCTGGACCTTTTTTAAGTTAAAGCATCTTGCCCTTCTGAGGGCCCTGAGTCAGTTGTCCGCTCTCGGAGTAGCTGACTTTTTATGGGTACTTGGGTTTTGGTTCACGTAATAGTCATTTTTCTAGTCAGGGAAGTGATGACCTCCTGAGGTTGAGGATGACTCATGCCCCAGCCTCCCTCTGCAGTTGCAGCAGGTCCTTCTCTGCCGAGAAAATCTGCTTCCAGCCATTGGTTTCCAGCAACACTTGGACCGGAGTCCCAGGGGTGGTGGATGGTGCTCTACATTTGGAAAGTGTTTTCATTTTCTTAAAAATCAGACTCTTTGTTTTAAAGACTTACTCCAATTTACTGCTTGCTTCCTCTTTTACTTGTTTAGTTTTCTTTGACTTGCACGCTATCTTTGCTGGCACTGTTGGCCTTGATTTTGAAACAGGGTTAGATTTTTGCCTGCTTTGCTAGTTCCCTCTTGCTGTGCCATTTCGCTTCACCCTGGTGATGGTGCCTGGAAAGAGAATTACGTAAAAAGCTGTGAGAGTAGTTGTTACTGGTTCAGTACTGATGTTCTCTGCACATTTGAATTAGGAAGTTTCTAGTATTGTTTTTGCACTTCCCCATTTTTATGCTTAGTCTCAATTCTCTGCTCACGTAGTTGGCTCAGAGTTCATTTTAAAGCAAAGCTCCCTCCTTGTGAAACAGACCTGTTCATGGCAAACGGTTGAATAATTCATGTTTGCTCGCCAAACTGAATTCCAAACCGTGTTATTCCAGAAGTACCATCTTTAAGAGGACTTTTTAGGAAATGCTATAAAGCAGAAAACTCAGTTCCACCCAACAGTGTACGCAGTGGCAGCTGGAAAGTCTAATTATAGGCTGGGAAGCCCTTTGGGAATTACAGAAAGTGTTAGCAGAAGGCCTGGGTGTAAATGACAGCTGTCTGCCTTGGGCTCCGGGGAACCGGAATGCATATAGAATAAAGTGAAGAGTCCTGTCCAGCATATGTTGGCGTTAGACACTTGTGAAAATCACCCCACTTAGTGTTAGCAATAATAAATTGATGGTCGATCATTGTGATAGTGTTGGCTCAGAAAGTGCTGTGAGAAGGAGAACATATGCATTTCTTTCATAGTTCAGAACCGTGTTCGAGATGTTCGAGCATTCCATGAAGGTCGATTTAAAGATGGCGTAGGAAATAAATGTTACATACTGTAATTTGGAATATCAGAATATTGTGGGTGCAGCTTGCCTGTCTGTACTTATAGATTCTAGGACCAAGGAAATCTCACCTTTTTATAAGAAACATATGGCATGAGAAATATACCTTCTGTTAAAAAAAAAAAAAAAACAGAACCTTGAGCATCAAAGCAATACCAAGAATATGCTAATGATTACTCTGAATGAATAGATTTCTCAGACTTAGCATTTTTCATGAGATGCATTTGAAAATATATTTTCTTTGTAACTTCCTTGTTTTTCTTACAGAGAAGAAAACAGCTTTGAAAATAAAAAAATAATTACTTGCAGGTGGACTGTAAAACTTATGGGAGGAAAGAAATCTATTTCACGAGCAATCTTATCCTGTAATCTATATTTTTACCATGTATATAACGTGGCATATTGGTTATATTTTCAAATTACTCTTAGGACAAGTGCAAAAGCATGTTCATGTTTACTATTAGTGACTGGCATCGTATATAAAAATGTGTGTCAACATAGCTTTTCTTATTCCTGTGAAGGGAAAACGAACCTTGCGCCAGAGTCGGTGGTGAGGGCGGCACTGGGTTAGCAGCTGCCTGGCCTCACGCATCGGTTCGGTTGGGGCGGGAAGGGAGAGTCGGGGCTTCGTGCTGGAATAATTATTACAGACGGGTTGATGTCAGCTGTGTTGCTGTTAAGAGTTGTAATTTAATACGCAAGACATACTGAAGAAAATGCTCGTTTTCTTCCATGTTTGTAACCTTCGAATTATGCTTTTGCCTTTGTATTGACCAAGCCAAAGCCATTAGTACTTTTTTTAATGAAGTGAATTTCACATTTAAAATGCAGCTTTAGCTTTGCTGTATCATTTTTATCATCAGGTTTCTGTTAGGACAGATATTAAAATTATCTTTGTTTTCTACTTTAAATAAGCCATTATTACTATAAGCTATGTTCTGTATATATTGGATATAGGAATCTGAAATAGATATATATACACATGTATATGATAAATAATGGATAACGTTTGAGTACTTCATATGTACTCATATATATGAGATAATATGAATTATATCATTTAATCCTCATAAGCAGGTAGATATGCAGATATAATTAATATCTCTATTTATCAAACTAAGATTCAGAGACATTAAGTCACTTACCCGAAGCTACACAGCTGATTACCCGGGAGCCAGCTGAACCCAAGCAGTCTGACTGTAGGTTAACCTCTCTGTGCTGTTTGGTGTGCCAGCGGTTTCCTGTCGTAGTCCCAGAGGAAGTGCAAAAGTAGGTTTACAGTTCCTATGGAAAAGAATACAATAATTAATAAATAATAATACAAGAATAAACTCTTTCATGTACTCACAAGTGTGAACCTACTTTATCCCACCCAGTAAAGTCTCCATTTTCTAACAACCTTCAATTTAACTCGTCATCCTACCTTTTGTTTTTTCTAGGTCACTTTTTTTTCTTTAATTTTATTTTTGATATTAGAGAGAGGGGAAGGGAGGGAGACAAACATCATGACCAGGAATTTAACTAGCGACCTTTCAGCTTTGGGGATTGACACCCCACCAACTGAGCCACACTGGTCGTGGCTCTCCTAGGTCTTTTAGTCACAGCACAAACACCTACCCCACTTTCTCTTCTCTTATTACTAGACATGTGGCTTTCTCTAGCTCAGCCAGTTAGGATGGATGAGGTTATGCTGCTATAACAACCTTAAGTCTCTGTGGTGTAAAACTGCAAAGATTCACTTCTTGCTCAAGCTATATGTGCATTGTGGTTTAGCAAGGGGTCTTTACTCATGATAGTAAATGAGGGACCCATACTCACAAGGATGTTCAATCCTACTATGTGCCTAGAAAGAGGAGAACCCAAAGTTGTTTGGAGGGAGAACTGTTAACTAGTATAGTTGTGTTTTCCAGCCAAGAGAACTGCATGCACTGTCCACCAATGCCTGGGCGCTCTGCTTGATGCCCCATCCCTTGTCCCACTGTACCTGTGGGTCACCTCTTTGTAGAAAACACTCTTGTCCCCTTTCTGGTGGCCCCAGCATTTTTACATAGGTGGGTCATAACCAGGTAAGCTATGTGAAGATGAGGAATTAGAGGTCTCCTATACCTGCATTTGCAAAGCCAGCCAAGTTAGATGATGATTTTGGGAGTGAGGTGAGGGGAGAAGTGATGGATGATGGAGATGATGGGGTGGTATAAAGCCACCCATTCTCCCTGCTCCCCCAAAACTCATCTCCATTTTTATGACATTACAGTTACTCAGGCCCTCATCTTTATCCTGGATCGTTGTAACGCCTTCCTCACTGGTCTTCTTTTCTTTACTTTCAACCCTGGTTCTCTCCGTAATCCATTCTCCACTCTGCAGCCGTCATGATGTGTCTCACATACCAATCAGACATTACTACTCCAGGGCTTGAAACCTCTGTAACTTGTCCTCTCTTGCTTCTTGATGAGCTCCCTTTGTGATCTGATTCCGATTGCCCCTGTAGCCTCCTCTGCCTCACCACCCCCAGCCCCTTCCCCAAACCCAGACACTCTTCACCTTGCTATCTTCTTTGGGTCTCAGATTTCACATTCTCTTGAAAGGAATTCCTGATCTCCCCAGTCTAGCTTGAGTGGCCCTTCTTCCCCATCTCATGGCATTCCTCTCACAACTGTTTGCTTGTCTGTGGTCCCTCTAGTCTAGAGGTCTTTGAGGGTGGGAGCATTATCAATATCTTTCTTTGTTCATCATTATGTTGCCCGTGTTAACACATTGTGCTGTGTCATTAGATGAAGGGACAACCAGCTGGGCAATATAATCCAATCCAATTACTCTCTGCATCTTATAAAGCTATTTTTTTATATTGCTGAATTTGACCAGAAAGAAAGTTCCAATTCCACCTATGTTCTTAAATACTACTTTATTCAGGAAACCTTTTGAAGTGATTTGGGTATAGACTTTTATACACTCTTAATCTCTAGCAAGATGGTTCCCGATGATTTTCCAGCCATATTCGCGGCATCCATTGCTACACAGCAGGTGTTCTCTGTGCTGGAAGGTTAGGGTGTGGAGGGCCCTTGGAGAGTAAGTACGGGGGTCACCAGAAAGGGATCCAGAACTTCTGGAGTGTAGAGTAAATTTACACACTTGATTAAAAGGACAATACGCAACATGGTTATTTCAAATACTTTTCCTTTTTTTAGGATAATGATGCCTACAGTGAATTTTTGATTCTTCATGTATCACTCTCCTAAGTGAATAGGTTAATGAAGCTCACATTTAGGTAAAAAAAAAATTGATCTGAATTTGATAATTTTTATCTTATAAAACTTTACAGTGATGGGACAGTTTTAAATATAAAACTACTAAGTTGGTTTATTCAGCATATATTTGTGGAACAAGTATGAGAGCTATGTTCTAGGCACTGGAATACAAAGCTGAAAACTGCTTGCTCCCTGCTGAGAAGAAACCCATGTCAGGTTGGGCACCGGGTACTGGCTGGGCAGCGGAGCCAGCGGTCTCAGAATTTGGGGACTGCTCCTGAGCACTCATGAGGGGTTCCCTGTTGCCTGGGAATTGAGCTTAGTTTGTGTAAGGGATGATGCTTCACCTGGTACCAAAGAAGGAAGTTGGGCCCTCTGGGCCCTCTTCACACCGTTAGCAAGCGTCATGTGTCCAACCAGGTCCTTCTGGGACTGTCTGACACCGGCCTGCTAGACATCCTACAGACGCAGGTGTTCCCTGTGTCCCCAGTGCTAGTTTTACAACAAAATTAGACGGTACCTATGTAGTTATGTCACAGGAATGCCTTTCCTGGCATGTAAAGAGTTCTTTTTCATAAGTACAAGCCCTTAAGTATGGCAATACCTGATTTCCATGTTAAAATACCGTACTGGTAGCATGGGGTGAGTGTGTGTTCTAGAAATACAGGTACCTCCTGACCTTGGTCCTAGGTTGATGGTTAGCTGTAAGTGACTTGTCTGTATGTATCCAGTTATTTTAATTATTACAGCATATTACATGTTGTTTGATAGTAAAAAACAGAAATAATCTAAATTGAAAACGAGGTTTCAGAGTCCGGGCTTTGGGGACCCAGCATATAGCATGTAAATGCTACCGAATAATAGATTAAGGGAGTGAATGGTTATGAATAAAGGGAAATTATAAAGAGGAACATGAGAATAGTTATCTTACCAAAGCAAGACAGAATAATAGCAAAACAACAAAAATTTCATTAGTAGAAATTCACTCAAAGTGCTTTGCAAAAGAAGTGAGCAGAGCGATTTAAGGCCAATTCCACGGTTTCTTCGTGTGAGCTAGCACCTCTGGTTTAAGCCGTCCTGTTGGGGGCCTGCAGACTCCCCTTTCTGATCTCCTTTGATTACTTTTAGGTTAGTGATTCTAAACTAGCAGACTGTGAAATTGGAAGGTTAATGTCTTCACTCCCTTTAAATTTCCAACCAGTTTTCTCCTCTCACCACCTTTTATTCTCTCCCGTCGATCCCTACTATCTAGGTAGCTGCCATGACTCTGATGGACTAGCCCATGTCCTTGTGTCACCAGAAACGAACACCTTGGTGTGTCCTTTAAGATTCAATACTCACCCTGACTATTGTGGCTCAGTGGACTGAAAGGTTGCCAGTTCAGTTCCCAGTCAGGGCACAAGCCTGGGTTGTGGGCTGGCTCCCCAGTTGAGGGCGTGTGAGAGGCAACCGATTGATGTCTCTCTCGCACATTGTTGTTTTTCTCCCTCTTTCTCCTTCCTTTCCCTTCTCTAAAAGTAAATAAATTAAATGTGTTTTTTTTTTTTAAAAAAGATTCAGAGAGGGGAGGGGAGAGGATACAGACAACTGTAATCAAACAACAATAAAGTAATTAAAAAAAAAGATTCAGTACTCAACTCAAAGAATGATGTTCACTTTGGAAGGCCAAAAAGGGGTTGTTTGGGCCAGGTGGGGACCTGAGCCCTCCTCTGGCTTATTTTCTCTTCTCAGAGTTAAAACATCCTCTCAGGCAAATGCAGACCAGTTTGCATGTTCATAAAGAATTGCTCAGCATCACTGGTCTCTGATTATGAAAATTGTTTCTTTCGTGACCTTTAAGTGCTTGTGTCTGACCGAAGTCTGAAATCTAACCTCTTCTCGATTGGTCTTTGTGACGCGAGAGACTGTTGAGCACGCCAAGGCTGATTAGAAGAAACCTCTAAATATCCTTTTCGTTCTCGCTGTTAAGCACAGTGTGCTTTTTTAATGTTTATATGTAGTTTCTGCTTAACTGATCTGTGTGTTGCTTATTAGACCTATTAAAAATGGACACATCAAATAGCTGTAGTTCTTTGTAGGTGTCGTTACGCATCAGAAGCAGATCGGAAGCAGATGGGAAATGAGGGCATGTGGAGAAAATGGAAAGATGGAAACGAATACTTTGCACAGACTTTAGAGAAACAAGATATTTCAGTGTGAGATACATCTTCTGCTGTACTGGACAATGTGAATATCAAAATTATACTGTAGTTAATTGCTCTCTTTTTTCCCATCAAGGAGAGAGTGTAGCTTGGAAAGTGGAATATTTTTGTTTTAGTTCTGGAAACTAAATGAAGACAAAATATAGAATCAGATAAGAATTAAGCTCTAGTAAGTACGATTTTGTAGCCACGGCTCCTCGATGCCCATTTCGTTGTCTTCCTGCCAGACCAAGAGCGTCACTGTCCCATGGAACCTCCGTCTGAACGCTTTTTCCATGTCTCCCTCCCGAGAGAGCCCTGGAGTGAGATAATTATCTCCCAAGCTCCGATTTTCAACAGAGTTCATGTAAGCACATTACTGAAAATGACAAGTTCACAGACATGATGGATGCTGCTGTGATTTTTGTGACACAGTGACAAGGAGAGAGTCCAACCTGTCCCTTAATTTGTTTACTAATTATCATATTAGCACTAGCAATCCTTAAGGCCTATAAAGCTCTGAATGAGGAGGTAATATTTCATAAGTTTTGAGGAACTTTGCCCAAATCATCATTGGATTTTGACAGAGTGTTCGTGTTTTTTCCCTCATTAATTTTGGAATAAATTGTAGCCGGGAGATAGTAATGAGAATTGTTCCACTGGTCTAAAATGATGGCCCGTTCATCGACATCGGGTGCCTGCTATGTCATTGTACTAGGATAAATGTGCAATATTTTACTTAATTCTCAAAAATCATAAGAGGTATTTTACCTGCATTTTACAAGTGATATAAATTCATATGCATAGAGTTTAACTTCAATTCATAAAGCTGGTAACAGCTAAAATTTTAACATAATCTGTTAGATTTTAACACTTTGTAGGAGATAATTAACACCAATTGGCGAAAGTGATTAACAGTGCTTATCAATGTCTTTCATTTTAAATAATAATGTCCTTCTGGCTTTTGTTGTTAATCTCCTTTTGAGAGAGACAAGGTTCATGCCAAGTGGCTAATGCTAATGGAAGGGTTATGTGACGCCTCTTCATCTCACACTGATACTTGCCGTGCCTGCTGGTTGCTCTGTTTTTTGTTTGTTTGTTTGATTGTTTTTGCGAGTTTGGACAAGGAGTAAGCTGCCTCTGGCAATTCCTTGTCATATGGGAGACACCACAAGGGACATCCATGTCACCTCGTGGGATGGATGGGTCATTCTTTAAAGTGCTTTTCTGGATAATAGGCACTTTTGATTTTACACCTAATAGAGTTGCCCCTCTTTTAGTAAACGTGGAGCAGAACATTCTGCATGAGATAGGGGGCAATGTATTAATGTTCAAGTGCTTTTAATTCTGGTCAAGGCCAGGGTGGGCTGTGGCTGAGCCTTGTTCAGCCCCAGTAGCCATCTGCCCTGGAGATGACACGCGTGCGGGGGCCATCCACAGAAGTGGACTTGAGGAGGATGAGTCTCAGCAGTTCTTATGGCTCCAGATATGGAGACCCTCATGCTGTCTCAGCCTTGTCTAGAGAGGCTCTACAGAAACGCATCCCAGTTGAGGAAACATCTGTGACTCTATAATGTGTCTGGAGGAACAGACTCCAACCCTTCCTTATTTCCAAGGAATCAGCCCTGGAGATAACAGTGACTGTGCTTTTTCTAGTCAAGGACCTGAATATACCTTCCTCCCTCAGTGGACCAGGCCTTCTTTTAAATCTGGACTTTAGTCCTACCTCCTGATCTATTAAAGAATAGTCCATGTTGGCAATTTCTTAAGACCATTCTGAGAAACTAATAAGAAAAACAATAGTAATAATAGCTATAATTCATTGGGTCATGCTACATGCTAGATATTTTCTGTACATCATCTACAGTCCTTAGTGCAGCCTTCTAAGTTAATGTTTCACTCATTTAAAGATAAAAAACCTGAGATTTGCAAGATCATGCTACCCATGGTAGAGCTGGAATTCCAGCCCATGCCTGTCTGATATCAATGCCCAAGCTCTTTTCCTAGATTGGGCTGTCTTCTGTGAAAAATGATTCTAGGAATTATAATAAGCATGTCAATTATAGTGCCATTTTGCATAAAAATTAACTGTAATGGACAGCACCATTTCAAATAATATTCCAGGAATTTAGCAGATGGGTGTCCTAATTCAGCAAACATAATCTAATGAGCACCTATTAAGTGCCTGGCACTCACTGTTCAAGGGTCTGGAGACTCAAAGCTGAGCTCATTTCCTCAATAGCAAATATTCATTGAGCACCTGCTCTGTGCCAGGTGGAGAGCTTTGGGAAAACTACACACCACTCAGTAGGCCCATGATTACTGAAGCTTGTGTTGTGGGAGTGAAGTGAGGCTTGAGAGTCAGGATGGCTTAGCATGTGGGTGCCCTCAGTTCTTATCAGGGAGAAGGAAGGAATGGGGAACTACTGGAAATGTTTTATTGCTTAGAAAAAGATAGCCTCTCAATTTCAGACTTGTCAAGAATCCAGCTGGTGACAAATACCACTTGTTTTGTACTTTTTCTAAAAGTAGAAAACAATAGAGAGGAGGTTATAATCTGTGCCTTTATTTTGTTACTATATTTTTGTTCTTTTCATAATCAGTGTTTCCCAAGCTATAAAAATGCTGCGTTCCTAGTTCTTAGTTACAACATTGTATTGGATAGATCATGGGTTGAATTTGGTATAGGGCGCTCGAAATCCGCTTGAACCCACTGCTGGCCGCACTCTCGTCCCACTCAGGAGAGCCTTTAACTGGGCTGCCGGGGAGAAAAGACTGCAGGAAAGATGTTATTAGAAAGGATTTGACATGTTTTCTTGATATTTGGGATTAGGAAAATAAAAAGTTTGGTCATGAGGGCTTTTTAAAAACATAATATTTTGATGTATCTGTTACCTCTTCTATTAGGTGATCGAGTCCCTGACGCAGGGGTCAGGGCTCAGCAATTTTTGTAGAACTGGATTGAAAGCAACAGGTAAGGGCAAGCTGGGTGGCCAGTTGGGAGCTGTCCTTAAAGCAAGAACCCAAGGCAGCCCGAGCATTGTAATTAACTGGGTTTTAGTTTCCCCCCTTTCTTATTAAGATTTTATTTATTTATTTTTAGACAGAGGGGAAGGGAGGGAGAAAGAGAGGGAGAGAAACAGCAATGTATGGTTGCCTCTCATGTGGCCCTCACTGGGGACCCAGCCCACAACCCAGGCATGTGCCCTGACTGGGAATCGAACCGGGACCGCCTGGTTCCCAGCCCACGCTCAATCCACTGAGCTACACCAGCCAGGCAGTTTCCCCACTTTCTTGATCATTCCTCTTTTTCTTCCTCTTCAAGTGTCCTCCCCTCATTGGAAGCCCATTTCAGTTTAAAGGGTACCTGGCTCCTTAGTGCAGCAGGCAGCTCATCAGCCTCATAATAAGTTTATAGGAGGGGCTTCTTTGGAAAGAAGGGGAAATAAGATTATCTCAACTTGAAGGAAGTAAGATGTTCCCAACCTTGTTTCAGTGATAATCATTACTAACTTAGGTGACTAGTACTCTTTCCGCCAGTTATTACTTAACATTCTATTGTGAAGAAGATTGAGTGTGACTGAGATTGAGTGTGAAATAGAGTTTGTAATGAGCGTTATATATTATTGAAGTGAAGATCTAGCTAAAATTAAAAAATGTATTGTCTGCGTATAACTTTTGCATATACCAGTAAAAACAAAGTGGCATATGAATTTATGAAATGTAAAAGCCAGTAAGATTTCTTAGCTTGATTTTGTAGCAGTAATCAAAATAAGCACAAATTGATGGCCTTGATCAGGCCTTGTTATCTACTCATCATTTCTGTCTCCAAATGCAGTCACTCAGTAGCTTTAAGACTGTTAATCTCCTTATTGGCCACCAGTGGTTAGAAAACTTTAGTCTAAGAATCACCTGGGTGCTTATTAAAAATGCAGAAATGTTATCCCACTGTTCTCTATCCAGCCTGCATTTTAGAATCCCAGGGTAGCTTTTAAAAATTACCTGTGCCCGGGAATTGCCACCAGAGATTCTGGTTCAATTGGTAGGGGCGGAACGCGGGCCTTTGTACTTAAGATTCTCCTCCCCTGCAGGTAGGTCCGGGACATGTGCCTGCTCACCAGAGCCCCATCCAAGGGATTTGACTATCATCCTCTGCTCCTCTTAAACCATCACTGATTTTCCCCACCCCCTGAAAGATGGCACCCAGTTATGTTGATGGAGGATAAATAGGCATATTTCAGATGTGCTAAAACAAATTATATTAGAATTAATCTTTTTAAATCAAAAACTAAGTTTAAAAATTAGGAAAGTGACCTTTCTAAAAGAGCATTTAAAAGAAGTGATAAATACATCTCAAAAAAGAAATATTTTAATTTGCTTTCTTCTGATGATAAAAATAATAGTTTTGTAGGAAATCTGAAAAAGACAGAGTTGGCCCTCCATAGGTGATCACTCTAAACATTTTGGTTTATCATTTAAATATTTCTTCTCGGCTCTGGCTGGTGTAGCTCAGTGGATTGAGCGCGGACTGGGAACCAAAGGGTCGCCAGTTTGATTCCCAGTCAGGGCACATGCCTGGGTTGTGGGCCAGGTCCCCAGTGAGGGCCATATGCGAGGCAACCATACATTGCTGTTTCTCTCCCTCTCTGTCTCCCTCCCTTCCCCTCTCTCTAAAAATAAAATAAAATCTTTAAAAATAAAAAATAAAAAAAATAAATATTTCTTCTCGTAGTGAGTCTGGATGTTGAACCCCCCAGGCTTGATCCACAGCCTGTGTCGGGTTAGTAGGTAGCGTTATCCTCTCCGCCTAGGTGGCCTCTGTTGCGAGCCCATCCATCAGAAAGTATCACCTCTCTGCTCTCAGGGGCCAGTTTGTTGTCTTCCCCTATCCCTTCGTTTTTCCTACTCTAGGTCAGAAATACCAGAGGGAGTTCAGGAAGCTCTCATTCTACCCTAAATCTGTGTGTTGTTTCCAGTAAAGAGTTTCCCCGGTAAATGTGTGAGGACCACCCTCATCCTCTTATCCAACCGAGTTTTGCTTTCGTACCTTTGCAGTTTTTCATCTTCCCAATACAACTCTGCCCAAGACCACTTTGGTGGAATAAGCACCCCTTTCCCTGCCTATGTGAGGACCCCTCTAAATGGAAGAGTTTAAAGTGAGGAGTTAGTGTAGCTTCCTTAACTATTGGTTTGGCCAAAAAGTTCATTTTTTTTTCCCCATAAGATGGCTCTAGTGCATGGCTCTAGAAGCGCTTAGTTGTGTTTAACTTCATTTGAAGCAGTTGTTAGATTGTATTGTGACAGCTGCCATATCAGCGTGCATTAAAAAAACTTACCAAAGTTTTTTTAAAACAAATTTTGATAAGTTTTAACGTTGAAGATGGTAGAAAAATTTTAATAGTGAAGACGGAAGAAAATGTGCAACATTTACAGCGTATTATGCTTTATTATTTCGAGAAAGGTAAACATGCAAGTAAAACACACACAAAAATGATTTGTGCAGTGTATGGAGAAGGTGCTGTGACTGATCAAACTTGTCAAAAGGGGTTTGCGAAGTTCCATACTAGCGATTACTCGCAGGACGCTGCTCCACGGTTGGGTAGACCAGCTGAGGTTGATAGTGACCAAATCGAGACATTAATTGAGGACGGTTAATGTTATACCACATGGGAGATAGCTGACGTTCTCCGAACATTCAAATCAATAAAGTTATTGGTGAAAATGAAAAGTGTGTCTTTTATTTTACGGGGTGAAAAATGTATGGACTTTTTGGCTAACCCAATACATATAAAGCTTCCAGCTATAGATGGATTTATGTTGTTCATTTTAAATGGACAAGTTAAAATTTTTTAAACTAATTTCATTGTGAAAAGTGTAATAATTTAAAAAAAATTATCAATATAGGCAGTGAAGCAGGATTTGCTGTGATTAAACCTTTTTTAAAAAATCCTAGGTCATAAAGAACCCATAAAAACATCTTAAGATGAAGGGTTTTTCAGCCTTGCAGTTTTTCTTCAAATTTATTTTTATCTGTAGGGCTTTAAGTTAATCCCCATTGAACTAGAAATATGTGCTTTTAAGAATTGGAAGAGCTGTTTATTGACTTAGTTGCGCATTATAGAAAATGAATCTAAATGATACATCACACCTGTTCAGCGCGTTTTAGTACACTGTGTGGGAAATTCAGCCCCAAAGGCAGCTCTAACCTGGGGCTGCGTTTTTAGTCACTTCAGAGGCAGGAGGGAAGCTTTAATCACAAAGGATTTGACGGGAGACCCTTTCAGTGCTCCAGACACCCAGTGAACAGCCCTGGAGGAAGGAATCCTCTTACCAGCTCCTTGAGAGACCTGGACGGGGAACTGTTCTCAAGCAGCGTATTTGAGTGCCAGTGAGATCTTTTAAGAACCTTCTTTGTAGCCTTCATCCATTACTAGCGGCCAGATGAAAGCTGATGCATGACAGTAAAAACAGAATAATTACTCAACCTAGTATTTGTATTGAAGGATAAAAAAATTCAGCAGCCTGTGAGGCATAAAAGGATCCAGAACACAGAGGAGCACCCATTTCCTCTCTCTCTGAGAGTTGTGATAAGAGATGTGAACACTTAGTAATTAGTTGTGGGGTGGCACAGATTCCATTATGTGGAACGTGGGGGAAACCAAATTTGGAATACAGAAATGTCCTAGAAAACTGCAGGATTAAAGAGAGAAACTGATCAAAGTTAACATGTTCTGTGTGGGGGAGAGTTGAGAGGTATTAACTTTTCGTAGCATATGCTACAAATCTGCCAGGAGGTTAGGGGTCATACTGAATTAGATCTGATTTCCCAAGACATCGCTTGTAGGCATGTGAGCTAGGGCACATTCATTTCAAGTGAGACTGATATATTCAATTATTCATTCATTTATATATTTAATGACCACTAGGATGCCAATAATGGTTACTTCGTATGATTTTTTAAAAAGTATTAAGTGATAACAATAATAGAATGCCAGGAATTTCCCCATGTATTTGATTTCTTTTTCTTAGCAACGGAAGTGCCTTTTTTTCATATTTCTTTATTGATTTGATCCTATGTGGTTTCTGCTGTGTGAGTCTTCATGACTCACCCCCTAGAACTTTTATAAGCAAGACACAAACACAGGCAGCTTACCTCCTGGTCCTTGAAAGGTCCTTTGCTCCTTTGCTCTCTTTCTCACTTTCACCACGTGGCAATCTGGTGAGAAGTTTGGATGCCTGCATGAACCTTCCATTAGGAGCTAACCACAGAGATAAAAGCCTCGAGACGTGAAAATGGACAGGTCAGAGCTGTGTTCGACCCATCATCTGATTTTAGAGGGCTCCTAGGTAAACGTGAGACCTGCTGTTCTGTCTGTGTTCATGAGGCTCAGAAACACAAACCATTCCCTCATTATTTGTTCATCGGTTATTTGCAGGCAACGTTTTCCTGGACAGGCAGCGAGTTTGAGCACAGGTATTTGCTGTAAGGTCTTTTTCAGACGACCATTACTGTGATTCTGGCTGTCCTGAGCCCTGTGGTATTGACACCTATGAAGACAAACCCAGATTGTGGATTGTCGGCCAGATATCCGATTACTGTACAGTCTTACTGTTTTAATTTATTCACTCTCTATGGTTCACACCTCACTTCTCACAGATGCAGAGTCAGATGTTGGGTAATAGAAAAATATGCTCCTGCATTAAGATGCCAAAGAAATCTAATTGCTAATAAGTTCTTCCCAGAGATAGGATTGGCCAGCAATACACAGGAAATAACACTGCATCCTCTGCTCTCCTCTTTTGATTTTAGCCATGGAATTCTTGGAACGTTTTAAACAATGGAGTTGGCCATTTATAATTTGAAACATTTTACTGGCTCTTGTCAGTTGGAGGCCCTCCACTAATGATGCTTTCAAAACTGGGAACTAATTAAAATGTAGGCTTTTCATTGAGTCTTAAAGCCACGGAATGGAAAGTTATAACTTGTTAAGATTCTAGAAGCAGAGTCAATACCGTTCATATTTTCTCTAGAAGCAACAATGATCATTTATTTATTTGTTTTACAGGAATAAGATGGCAACTTAGGACAGAATCCTAAAGTTTCACACTAGATTAGAAACCTCTTTTTGTATAGGAAGAAACTAGCAATGTGATGTTTTATATCTGTATTTTTAAAGATAAGTAGGAGGAAAAATTGTCCTTAAAATATAATTTTATAGAACTTTGAATTTACTAAAGTTTGGCTTACATTAAGTAGAAGCGTAAGGTAGCATATTAGCAATGTGCAGCGATAGATGATCATATGTAATAATAACAGTTGTCCAGTTCTGAAGTAGGAAGGGGAGGTAAAGAGTAGATTTTATTGGGTACCAAAGTGCCGAACTTGTGTGGAAGAAAGAGCTTTGTTATTGGAGGCAGAAACTCAGATTTCATTCTTGGCTCTGTGCTTAACTGTCACTTAACCATGGGCACCTGTGCACTTGCCTTCCCGTCCCCATCTGCCCTGTGGAGATGACATCCATTCCAGGGGGTAGGGGAGCTTGTGTGAGAGGATGCAGGGCACATCCCAGCACCACATGTGTGTGTATTCCCTGTAATAACTTCCTTTACTTTCGAAAGCGCCATGCCGCGAATTAAAAAATAATTACTAAAGCGTGAAGGTTTATGAGAAATTATCTCAGCTGTCCAACTCATGAGGATCCACTGCATTTTAGAAAGTGAACTTTCCTTTTAGGAAACCATGGGTAGTATTTTATAATATCCGTGGAGAGTTTAGTTAAGAAGCAAATATGCCACGTTTGGAAAATGATCTACACCTTGAGGCTAAAACAACAGTTTCTTTTATAGGAAGTGTGATTAATGGTTAACAGAAAAAGAAAAAAAAACAACAGTTGCTGTTTTTAGCTTATTTTCTTACACTTTCCAGGATACTATTTGACATAAGCACTGAACACTCTGCTCTTAAGTATTTCATTGGCACTCTGAAATTTCCATTTTGGTTTAATTTTTTCCTTAAAACCTCAAGAAAACTGTGGGAGTGCCTTTGGCTGAGGGAAATGAAGTCATAGCTGGTTCTGCACTCTATTCAGTGATAGGGAACACTGATGATTGCTGTGAACATAGCCATCAGGAAACTGAATTCAAGTATTCATGTTAACTACTGAAGAAAAAATATATATATATATATTTATATATATTTGGCAATTTCCTCTCCCAGGATCTGTTCTTTAAAGTATTTCTTCTGTATATTGAATAATGCATTAAAGTGCTTTTCAGCGTGGAAAATGCAAATATGATGCGCGGAAACTCTGCCTTGTGCTTTGTGAGGTGCATCTTTCTAGTCCACCCTGGGGCAAAATAGGATTCACCCGCGGACAGGGTAGACATGTAAATTTAAACCCTTTAATAGCACCGGATGAGTCTTACCTACTCAAGTTACTGATAATGATAGCATCTCAGTAATAATCATGTTAAAATCTTAGACTAAAATTCTTTGCCAGATTATATGGGAAAAGAGCGTATCGGTGCAGAGACCAGTTAGCCATTATTTAGGTTTTCAGATGAACTCCAGGAACTTACTGTATACCCAAAGACCACACTTCCTGTGTTAATCTGTGGCTTGTGTGTGTGTGTAAGTCTGGAGCTGTTACTTAAACCACAAGAATACATTCTTTATCAATAAAGCTTCTCTTCTGAATTGGCTGTTTTTTAAAATGACTGCTGATGATTTTGGGGGGGGTCACCGATGACTTCCTGTGTGAGAAGTGATGGAGCACTACCTAGGAGAATAACGTGGAAACTTGACATTGGTCTGTTGTTGCCGACTGGAGAATGCATTATTGCGCGGATCTCACCTCTAGGGATCCTTGTGTTTATGACAGACCTGATGTTTATAAAAGATTCTGCCTGCCAGCTCAGCCCACTTCCCCTGTCTTCCCCAAGCTCTGGGCAGATGTTCTGATGCTCTAGTAGGGCGTCACTTCCTCTCTTCCCCTCCTACCGCCCTGTTCCAGCATTTTCTCTCAGCTGGACTTCTGCCAGTTAACTGCCTTCCCTGCTCTCACCCAGCTCCTTCACTCAGAAGTCAGAGCAGTCTTTTAAAGTATCAGTATGACTCTCATTCCTCACTTTGCAATGCTCCATTACATTACAAACAGAATCCAGCTTCAGAAACTGGCTTGCCAAGACCCTCAGGTTGTGATCCATCCCCCCGCCTGCCCCCGGGCCAGACTCAAATCTTCTACTTCCTCTTTCACCTCCCAGGTCCCAGCTTCCTCAGCCTTCTCTCTGTTCCCTAACCACGCCAAGCTCATTTCCTCCTCAGGGCCTGGCACTATCTTCCTGGTGGGCAGTATCCCCCTACCTTCATAGGGCAAATTCTCCTCACATTCCAGCATCCGCTCAAACACCCCCTCTCCTTGGAGAAGCCCTCCCTAACCACCCAATGTAAGCGGCCACCCATCTCCTTCAGATTGAGTTGTCTAATAACATCTGTAGCTGACACATTTTATTTCCTTTTCTCCTTCAATTAGAACAGAAGCTTCACTAGACCAGAGACCTGTTTGTCTTTATCTGATGTATCCCCAGGTTTCAGAACAGCTAGTCGGGAAATGTTTGTGGGAGGGACATATTAATGAATAAAGTGATGTAAATATCCAACTGAAAGCAAAGAAACTTGGTTAGTGTGTGCAGCTGTATCATTGCTAAATGTGCACTCTCCTTTAAAATGTCAAAATAAAGTCAGACCCATAGTTCCTTCAGCCTCTGGAGTTCAGGAATCTGGGTTTGGGGACTTCTTTATTTTTACATAATGGTGATCATGCAGACACCCAGAATAGACCCTGAGTTGCTACTTCTTCCACTCTGCCTGTAGACTTAATTTGCATGTAGTTCGTCTCCTGGGGAACCCTGCCTCTCCTATCTCTGGGGCTGTCACTGACGGCTCTTAACACCCTTCACTGGCACAGCTCCCGCTTCTCCCAGAGAGGGAGCCAGCTGCTTCTTGGTTTATTGGAATGCATCTGGGGAGCTTGTGGTATTTCCAAGATATATAGAAATACGAGTACTTATTGATAAGGTGGGTGCCTACATAATCATAATCATAACCATATCTCTCTACCAAACACATCTGTTAAACAGAATAGAGATCTAAACATTTTTAACTTAAAAATAAAAGCTAACGTACTGAAAACAAACCAGGTTTTTCCAATGTATAGAGTAAACTAAGAGTGTCTCCTTCAGGTTTCTCAGATTATCTGGGTGAAAAATACTGTTTCAGGGGATGAAATAAAACCTTAATATAGTCTCAGAAAATTCAGGAGGCCTTTGCTGCCTATGCGTTGGGGGCTGTCTTTCCTGCTGGAGGGCTGGTGATTGCCTGCCCTTGGAGCTGGGTAGTAAGGCCAGTTAGTATCTATCTTCACTTTTTAGAGGACAAAATTTCCTTAGATTTTACGCTGTTACTGCAACAGGGTCCCTGGTTCTCAAGAATCCTAGGACTTGAGAATCTTAGAACAGAAAGGGAAGCTGAATTCTGTTGAGGTCACAGAGCCTGTGGCAGAGTTGAGGCCAGAATACAATCTCTCCCGGCTGGTCCGTGCCCTCCTGCCCCGTCAGGGCCCTGCCCCGTCAGGGCCCTGCCCCGTCATGGCACCGCTCCTGTGCTTTTGTTTATTCCCGGTGTTCCTTCTGTCTTTCTGACAATTGCTTGCAGTTGATCGTTTTTAATGGATGGATGGGTAGGATTCAGCAGTTATAAATGTTTAAGTGAGTATGTATCAGTTCACTAGCCTCTTGTTTCCTTTATATTTATATTTTAATTATAAAAAATGAAAAAACTTGTTTTTAAAAAATTTTTTCCATTGTACTACTAAATGGTATTCTGTAGGAATCCTGTTGTATAGATGATTTATATTAAGCATTTTTGACACTGTCTTAGGTTTATGTCTTTTAAGAAAATACCACTGAATTTTTAAATCAGCAAGAGAGGTAGGTAAATTTGAATAGAGAAGCTAATTTAGTTATGAGATGGGAATTTTAGAGATGCTACTCCTGAAAGTGGAAAAGATGAGGACAAACTGACTTTTTTTTTCTTTAATGGAACAAAAAATTAAAGCTGAAAAGGAACCAAGCCTGAAATGCATGATAATGGCCATGTTTTATAGGTGAAATGAACTGGGAATTGTGAGTATGATTTCATTTACACCTGCACGATGCTGCCTTTGAAGCTCATTACTGTTTCCTTGGGCAGTCATTTGATGACTGTATCCCTGAGAGAGGCGTAATGAAACCCAGTTTAGGTTTCTTAACAAGTAAAGGATTACTCTTGCCTTCGCCCCAGGGTACCTAATGATTGTCCTTACCCCAGCTTTTAATATTTGGAGTTTCTAGGTGTTCTAGCTTTTAGCTTATGCAAAACACAGTTAATAAGGTAAATTTAGTATTTAAAAAAAAAAGAGCCCAGTGTAAGCCAAAGCTAAGCATAAGCATTTTGTATCGCTTTCTGTTTGGGATTACACGTGGTGTTTATTTTCAGTAACTGAAACAATCAACAGCTACGGTTAATCCAAAGTGAAAATATCAGGTGATGAGATGGGAGCATTGGAAAATAGTAATCTTTAGTGAGTTGGAAAGGGAAATGTGTGACTTTAGTGTCAAGGATTACCCGAGAAAGCAAGGAATGAGTATAAGAAAAAGTATAACCAAGACAATGTAACTATCATGAAAATCTAATTTTAAAAAAATGTTCTGGCATTTGGGGGCAAGATTGGAAGTACATTGGAGGAGATAAGGTGTAAAACTATTAAAACAATGCGTTAAAGTTAGAAGTACTGCATTTAGATGCTTATGGTTTTGTTTGGCATGTTGCCATGTGCATGGGGAAGACGACAGCTGTAACAGTTCTGAAATTGAGTTTACTGATCAAGGTTATCAGTGCCACTTCCTCACAGGTACAATATGAACTGATTCCCTTTCAGATATGTGGACTTAAATATTGATTCCAGTGAGATTCCACAATTTAAAAGCCTTACATTTTTAAGGTTTATTACTTTACTTTCTCCCAACAATAATGGAAATTTTATTATATTTAAAAGTAGTCAAAAAGCAGCAATGATTTTTTTATTCATTATATTATGCATACAGCTGGAAAAAATAGTATACCTAGGAAAGACTTGACAAGGGCATAGGAGTTTATTTAAGGTTTGAGGTTCTGTGATTTATGTGATGCGTAACAGGTACAGGTATTATACAGTGTATTCATACGTAGAAAATAATGGTGTTATTTTATTATTTAAATAGTTGATAGCTGCTTGCTGAGCTCTATCCATTTTGCATTTTTATTCAGCTTTTCTTTAGCTGGCTCTTTTCCTTAGGGAGTCATGGAATTTGAGACAAAAGCAGGTGCAGGATGGTTTCATGACTAGAATAATAACACTGAAACTCAAAATTCAGATGTTTTACTAAACTTGCCTTTTTCATTCATGTATAATGAGTCCGGTGGCTAATGTCATGGGTTTAGAAAGATTTCTATTTTAACACATATCTGACAACTTTTTGAAGTTTCGAGTGCATTGTTACGATGTCTGTACTACAACTACATTTGTGTAGAAACTCCTTAGGTTTAAAAAGTGGTAAGGAAATTGGAAGATGATAAATGAGGTGACAGACTAGATGGCTTGAATGGAAAGAAGACCCAGAAATTCCCTGCCTCTCACTGCCTCTTCCCCCACCTCACCCTCTTCGCCAATTCCAGGCCTGAACCACTTGTTTCATTGAAGTAGGAGATTAAAAATTAAGTTAGTCAGCCTGGCTGGTATACTCAGTGGATTGAGCGCGGGTTGGGAACCAGAGGGTCCCGATTCGATTCCCAGTCGGGGCACATGCCTGGGTTGCAGGCCGGGTCCCCATGAGGGCCATGTGAGAGGCAACCATACATTGCTCTTTCTCCCTCCCTTCTCCTCTCTCTGAAAATAAATAAATAAAATCTTAAAAAAAAAAATTAAGTTAGTCACCCAGCACATATATGGCAGCATATTTACTGCTGGTTATTTTTATGCATTATATATGTGAAGATTATATATGGATTTTAAAGTGAAATGAACTGAAATGTTTATATTTTGCTGTATGATTCTGGTTTTCTGCATCTGTAACAGTTTTGACATCTAATCATTGTTATAGCCATTATTTGATGAAACGTACATAATGAAGAATCCTACTGAAGGCATTCAAATTTTTTAAAAATAATATGATTTATATGCAGAAACTGTCCTGTCTAAGAAAAATTAAGTGTTTTTTAAAATATGCTTTTTCTAGTAGTTGTAGTTGTCATTTATGTTTTTTTATTTCATGACCTGGTGACTTTTTTTTTAAGATTTTATTTTTGTATTTATTTAGAGAGAGAGGAAAGGAAGGAGAAAGAGAGGGAGAGAAACATCAATGTGTGGTTGCCCCTCACGTGTCCCCAACTGGGGACCTGGACTGCAACCCAGGCATGTGCTCTAGACTGGGAATTGAATTGGCAACCCTTTGGTTTGCAGGCCCGTGCTCAATCCACTGAGCCACACCAGCAAGGGCCAACCTGGTGACTTTTTGGTTACTCTTTTATATATGTTCTCTAAACTACCTAAACGTTTTCTTTTTGTATTTTTGGAAAGACTTTCGATCTATTGATAAAAGTATTAGACTGTGAACAGACCAATAGTGTCTATTACCTTGTAGGGAGATTATGGTTCTGAAAGTTGAACTGAATTCAATTGCCTATAAAACATAAAAATACCTACTCTTTACCCACTTAAGAGAGATATTACAATGATTAGGAACGATAAAGAACAGTTATTACACTTTAAAATGCAGAGGCATAATAATGGGGTTGATTTTGTTCTTTAATCATCCATCAAATAGTTATTGAAGTACCTTTGTGTTGTGGGTGCTGTGTTGATGCGGTCGTTCCCCCATCTACAGTTTCCCTTTCTGTGATTTCAGTAACCTACAGTCAACTGTGGTCTGAAAATGTCAAATGGAAAATTCCAGAAGTAAACAATTTGTGAGCTTTAAATTGCCCACTGTTGGGAGCAGTGTGTGACGTCTCCCTCCGTCCTGCTGGTGGCATGATCAGTCTTTGTGCATGCTGCAACACCACGTCCACTCCCTGCCCTTGAGGCACTGGTAGGTGCCTCGGGTATCAGATCGGTTATCACATGTTTCGAGAGAGTGAGAGAGAGAGAGACCACATTCACATAACTTTTATTACAGCGTACAGTTGTATTTGTTCCATTTTATTTGTATTGTTGTTAATCTCTGTGTCTAATTTACAATTCAGCTTTATCGTATGTATGTATGTATGTGCATATGTATTAAAAACATAGTATACGTGGGATACCATAGTATACATAGTATACATGGGGTTCAGTGTCATCCGTAGTTTCAGGCATCTCTGGGGTACACTGGCAGGTCAGGGGGGCTCTTGTACTGGTTATACAGGAGAATAAACACACATGATCCCCACCCTTGAGTGTGAGGGAAGGTGGTTAAGGGAAGGTTGATTATAAAATTTGATAGTTTATAGGAAGGAAACAATAAGGCACAAATAGAATAACTGTGTAAAAGGGAAAAAGTGTCTCTTGGTCTCTCAGCCAACACTTGACAGATAGGGAATTGGCCACATGAAGAGCAGAGGAAAACTTGTTCTCAGCAAAGAGAACAGCGTATCTGAAGTATCTTGAGGCAGAAAATCTTGATGTGGTTTGGAGCCTGAAAGGAGACCCTGTGGCTGGATCCCTGCAGGGCCGCGGGACAGGCTCTGCTGCTGGGGATGGCGAGGGAGTGGGGACCTCACCACGGTAATTAGACAGTTTAGGTTTAACTTTAGGCACATTGGAAAGCTGTTAAAGGGTTTATGTTTTATGAAGATCACACAGAACAGAGGTGGGCAGGAGTAGAGGCAGTGAAAAGGAGGTTATTGAAAGAATTCAGAAGAGAAATGATGATTTCCTTGGTGGCAGGAAACCAAGTGAAAATACACAGTTGACCCTTGAACAACACAGGTTTGACCTGCACGGGTCCACTTATGTGTTTATTATTTTCAATGAAGTTATGGCAGAATTTTTGCCTTTCGAGATTTTGTATCGATTCCAATAAGTTGCCATAAAGCAATCATATTTTTGCTTCTTTGTTATCAATGCATGAATTGTTACATCTGTAAATAAGTGTGAATTTCTTTTTCACATCTAGACCAATACCTTTTTTTGGTCTTTAATGGTAGTGATAAATATAATGTCTACAGTGTTTTGTATCATATAAGACAATATCGATATAGGTATTGAGGCAATTCATCTTGTTAACAGATGATGGGAACTTACAGTATTGGTAAATACAGTACAGAACTATAAATATTTTCTCTTATGATTTTCTTTTTTCTTTTAGCAAAAAACTGATGCACCATTATTGTACACCTACTTACCTTCCCACAGAAGGCACCTTACATGTTATTTTCGGTCCTTACTTTCAATAACTTTAAAACATACTTTTATTTCACAATTTAACATATTTTTAATATATATTTTATTGATTATGCTATTATAGTTGTCCCATTGTCCCCCCTTTATTCCCCTCTGCCCCGCATCCCCCCATTTCCCGCCCTTTAGTTTTTGTCCATGGGTCATACACATAAGTTCTTTGGCTTCTACATTTCCTGTACTATTCTTAACCTTCCCCTGTCTGTTTTCTACCTACCATTTATGCTACTTATTCTCTGCACCTTTTCCTCCTCTCTCTCCTTCCCTCTCCCCTGTTGATATCCCTCCATGTCTTATATAAATCCCTTTAACATTTCATATAATAAAGGCTGGGTGATGATGAACTCCTTGAACTTGACCTTATCTGAGAAGCACTTGATCTGCCCTTCCATTCTAAATGAAAGTTTTGCTGGATAGAATATTCTTGGATGTAGGTCCTTGCCTTTCATGACTTGGTGTACTTCTTTCCAGCCCCATCTTGCCTGAAAGGTCTCCTTTGAGAAATCAGCTGACAGTCTTATGGGAATTCCTTTGTAGGTAACTGTTCTCTTTTTTATTGCTGCTGCTAAGATTCTCTCCTTATTTTTAATCTTGAGTAATGTCATTATGATGTGCCTTGGTGTGTTGCTCTTTGGGTCCAACTTCTTTGGGACTCTCTGAGCTTCCTGGACTTCCTGAAAGTCTATTTCCTTTGCCAGCTTGGGGAGTTCTCCTTCATTAGTTGTTCAAGTAAGTTTTCAATACCTTGGTCTTCCTCTTTTCCTTCTGGCACCCCTATGACTTGGATGTTGGGATGTTTAAAGGTGTCCTGGAGATTCCTAAGCCTCTCTTCATTTTTTAAAATTCTTGTTTCTTCATTCTTTTCTGGTTGAATGTTTTTTTCTTCCTTCTGGTCCACACCATTGATTTGAGTCCTAGTTTCCTTCCTATCACTATCGGGTCCCTGTACATTTCCCGTCATTTCCTTTAGCGTATCCTTCATTTTTTCATCTAATTTGCAACCAAATTCAACCAATCCTTTGAGCATCCTGATTACCATTGTTTTGAACTGTGCATCTGATAGGTTGGTTATCTCTTCGTCACTTAGTTGTATTTTTTCTGGCGTTTTGATCTGCTCTTTCATTTCAGCCATTTTTTTTTCCCCCTCGGAGCACCTATTACTTTAAGGAGCGGAGCCTTAAGTGTTCACCAGGGTGGGGTAACCCACGTTGTTGTGTTGTGATGCTGCCTGTGGGAGCAGGGCCTGAGAGAGAACAATGGCACTTGCTCAGCTCTCTGCTGGCTTTCAGTCACTTCCCCTGCTACCCACAAGTAAATTGGGCCCTTCTGTGCTGCTTCCCAGGTGGGTGGGTGGGCTTGTGTAGTTCTAGGACCTTCCTGTGAGGCTGGGAGCTCCTCCCGCTGCTACCTCAACCCCCACAGGTGTTTTCAGTAAGTGGTTTAAGGCTTTATTTCCCCAAGATGGTGCGTTGCACAGTCTGCTCAGCTCCCCAGCATTTCCTCCTGGTTTATCTGTGAGTGAATGAGGGACCGCCCAGTCCACCAGTCTCAGCACCGCTGGGTCCGGGTCAGCCAGCCATGGGTTTCACCGAGTGCACCTGCTGCGCGTCTCTCCGGGCAGCTGCAGCATTGCCTGTACAAACTGCTGTCTCGCTGTGCGCTCTCTGCTGGGCTCCACCCCACTTACCAGTCTGGATGAATGTGTATTCTTTAACTCCTTGGTTGTAGGACTTCTATATAGTTCAGTTTTCTGTAAAATCTGGTTGTTTTTTGTTTTTAAATTGTCGTTTTCCCTCTTTTGGTTGTGCAAGGAGGCACAGTGTGTCTACCTATGCCTCCATCTTGGCCAGAAGTCCTGATTTTCTTAATAACATTTTTTCTCTCACTTTATTGTAAGAATATAGTCTATAATACATATAAATATAAAATATGTGTTAAATCAACTGTGTTATCAGTAAGGCTGCAGGTCAGTGGTAGGCTTTATTAGAAATACTTTTCTGGAAAGTCACAGTTACATGCAGATTTTTCACTGTGGCAGGGGGTCAGTACGCCTGACCTCTGCCATTATTCAAGGGTCAATTATATTTTGGAAGAACATATTTTTAAAATATATTTACAAAACCATATATTTTGCATACCTTTCCTATATTAGATAAGGAAGATAAAGGAAAGGAAAATGTCAGGGGTGACTTACGGAATTCTGGTTTGAAGGAATGGCATTGCTGTTTGTTGAGGTGAGGAAGATGAGGGGGGAAGCAGATTTGGGAGAGAAAAGTCAACAGATACCTGGGAGGACTGTAAAGTGGAGGTTGCACACCAGTGTTAAAGCCCAGAAAAGAGGGTTAGACTAGAGAGATGAATGTGTGAGTTGATGGCCTATAGAAAGTATTTGAAGCCCTGGGAAAGGGTATCATAAGCCGGGGAGGGAATGTAGAGAGAGAAGACAAGAGGTCTTAGAATGGAGTTTTCCGGGACATTCTCACACTTAGAGGTTGGATAAGGAGTAAGCTTATCAAAGAGCATGAAAAGGAGTAGCCAGAGAGATAGGAGAAAAGGAGGAGAGCGTGGTGAGTTCTGAATCCGAAGAGATGGAAATGTGTTGACAAGGAAAGTCCCGTCACCAGGCTGGGTCTCCTGAAGGTCAGATGAATCAAGAACAGACATGAGCACGTGGTCCGTTGCATTGACCACAAGAGGCCCCCAAATGGTGTAAGACAGGAGTGGCGACAAAGAGGAAGTGAGGAAGTGTAAGACAGTAAGGATCAACAGAAAATTTTTTGAGAAGTTGTGAGGGAAAAGCAGAGAAATGTGAAGTAGCTGACAGAGGATGTGAGATCATGGGAAGCTACTTTGTTTTAGTGAGGATGACTGGTAGAACTTTAGTCTGTAGCATGTGCATGAGATTGGGTGTGGGCTAGAATACTGAGGTTCAGACACGGCTGCAAAGTTGATTTTTACCTCACGTAACAATCCAGAGTGGGTGTGTTGTGCTCCACGGGGTCATCCACAGACCTAGGCCGATAGGGGAGACTCTGGCATCCTCCCGAACTTGGGGTCTCCATGACTGGGTCTATGGGGACCACATCAGTCATTAATTTCTAGCCAATGAGAAAGAAAAATCTAAGGCAAATGGCTTTGTCTTTATGATGACGACCTAAACATTGAGTATATTTTCTCTGTTGCCTCATTGGTCAGCCTTTATCACATGGCCACAACTCCTGTGGTCTAAAGCTGGGTGGAGGGGTACAAGCAAAAATGGAAAGTTTAGTTACGTAAAAGGAAAATGGAGAAAATGGATTCTAGGGAGTATCTATTTTATTAATATTTACTTTGAAGATTTGCTTGAAGATCTAAAATGTGATATAAGAGGAAAAAAGACAGTGTGTTAGTTTTATTTGGATTACTATCTTGCTCTGAATTTGGATTTGACATATATTTTGAGCAACTGAGCACATGTCAAGTTGATATGTCTCTTATTCAACAGAAAGAATAACTGGTGATTGTAAAAAGTAACCCTGAATAGAAGCACTGATACAGTCTTTAGTCTATAACATAGATCAGTATTTATTTGTGATGTTTCTCCTCTTCTTCAAATTATTAAACATAGTCCAATGTGTATTGTGAAGATAGGAACTAAATAGTTTTAGCATGGAGTTTTATTTTGCATAATTTTACATTCTACTAATGTGTATATCATTTGCTTAAGGCATTGCACTAGCACTCTGCTCATGAGATTTTTACCATAAAATTATAATTAGGAAAGGAAAATATATGACAATCTGAGATATTTGTTTTTGAAGTAGTTCCCATACACACAGGATAAGAAATTACTTACAATGACGTGGTAACCACAGGTATAACAGCTCTGTTGCTGCTTAGAGTGAAAAACAGCTTTACGAAAATGGCATGTCTTTTAGCAGGGGAAAGTAACAGCAGAAAATAAGTTCTTTAGATAGGATCGTGTTCACTTCCCTCAGCAGAAGTAGAATCTGAGGCAGAACATACTTAAGTATCTTGACCAGCCAATGCTTAGAAGATGGGGGTTATATTTTATAAAGTCTTTTCAGGATATAAGAGCAGATTATTATAAATTAAGATCTGTTGTTTGAGTTTCTTATGGGATAGTTCCCTTTCACCCTGCAAGGGAAATAGAAGGAAGCCAGGAACAAGCCGATGAGAATGGATTTGTGAGGGAGGGAGAGGTGATGCTGCCCAGCTTCCCTCCAGCCACGGCCAGTGCTTGTCCCGTGTGTGCGACCCATTCCATGTCACTGGCCAAGCCTCTGTAGTTGTTGTTTCAATGAGAAATCAAAGAGAAAGGCATTTGATCATGCAAGAATGAGAGATTCAGGGGCTGGGCGAGGCAGAACAGGATTCCTAGAGATAGGAAGGAGACAGGGAATGAGAAAGAATAGGTGCTTCCATTATTGGATCAGCCTTCCCAGAGATTAAAATATATGTTAGGCTGATGGAGCAAATTCATTTTTCTGAAATTAAATATATCTGGTATGTCATTATTATGGCATTACTTTAGTGTCATTTTAGAGTCACCTGTGGCAGAAATCTAATAGAACTAAAACCTGTGATCATTACAAATCAACTTTTATTTCCAGTGAAATGTTAATTTTGAATTATTCACAGGCACCTGTCTTATGGTAAATTTGACAAGTTGTCTGTTAGTCGTGTGCAGTAGAATCATGCTCTGATTGTTAGCATTTCTCTGCAGCCTTCACATGTAGCATCCTAGTTTTCTTGCCTAGGAAAGGTAATTGCACCCAGTGATGGGACTTTTCCTTTTTCTGCTTGCAGAACAATCAACCATGACAACCGAATCTGGCTCAGACTCAGAATCCAAGCCTGAGCAGGAGGCCGAGCCCCAGGAGGCAGCTGGTCCGCAGGGGCCCGCAGGGGCGCAGCCGGGGCCGGAAGAGCAGCGCCAGGCCTTGGAGCAGTTCGAAGCTGCTGCAGCGCACAGCACCCCGGTGAGAAAGGAGGTGAGCCCTGGGACCCTGCTGCCCCACTCCCCTGCAGTGGCTGGCATCACCCAGAAAACCAATTAAAGCATGTTTACTGAGCTTTTTCAGGGTCTGGTCTGACCTTGGTCTCTTAGCACTAGAGGGAACTATGAGGAGTCATCTGCTTCGCCCCTTCTGGTCCCAGGCAGATGAAAATTGGTGCTCTTTTAAGGGTTTCATTGAATGACATTCCGCAACCATGCTTGGTAACTCCTTCATTTGATTAAAGCTCTTAAACTCACACTGAAATCTGGAGTCCAGGTTATTGGTTTTATCTGGGTTTACAAGAAGGCTAGACTCCACACTGATGGCTTTAATTATGCTCTTGATTTTTATTCAAACGAGGTTAGAGTTATTTTGGTTTTTCCAAGTGTTGCCAGCTGTTCTTCGTGGATGTTCAGTCAGGTCAGTCTCTTTCCCTTCTGTCCCCCACATACATGTATGTTTTCAACTCTGTTACATACTAGGCATATTTGAGTTGTCACATGTAAGAAGGATATTTCTTTTAAAAGTTTCCATGTAAAATATAAAGCATGGTTTATACCTGGGCCTTGAATGAATCCATGTTTAAATTTCTTTGGTTTAAAACATTAAACCTGGAATCAACGTGTTTTAGAGTGCTGGCTCACATGTGGTAAGGAAAATGGTTTGCTTTTCATAGGTCAGATGTGTACGCGGCAAGCTAGAAACTCTAGACCCTGTGAGAAAAGAGAATGAAATCAGCATGTTAGTGAAATCTTTGAAAGGCACGGCACATTATTATAACATTAAAGTATAGTATATGTTTACAACCTGATTATTTTATTTCCTTTCCCAGGGTATTTAAGTTTTGCTTTATAATAGTATTGAGAATAACATTTATTTTCATGTTTTATAGATTCTCTCTCTGTTCCAGGATGTTTTGTGATGGGGGTAAAGGGTTATTCTTTAATTTTGTGAAGGAAAATCTATGGAGCTGTTGTTTTCATGGTGTTCCTTTATCTTTTGTTTTCGTTGAGGAGTGATGGTGATAAGTGTTTTTAAATCTTCAGAAATTTAAGATAACTAGGCTGGCTTTTCTTCATTCTTTCCTCTTAACTCTGAATGGAAATAAAAGTGAAACCGGGGGATAGTTTTAGGGATGGAAGAGTTTCTATACCCAGACATGATTAAATACGCTGTGTCTTCTATAGTCAGATGTTTGAAACAAAACGAGAGCAATGATGTTAAACCCTTCGTGGGAAAGATGACAGGTTGCAAAGTCAAGAGACCCAAATTAGTCCTGTGTCTTCCCCTAGTATTTTAGTAGCCTGGAGGCATTCAAGTCCTCGGGGCCTCAATTCCTTATTAACAAATGAAGAGACCAGAGAAGGTAATTTTCTAAGATTCTTCCACTCTAAAACTCTTTGATTCATACTAGGATCCCAGTTCTGTTGGAGGTATTTAACTAAGTACATTTGGATATTTAGCAGTGATTAAAACATGGGCATTGGCTGAATTTGAAGTCCAGTTCACCAGTCTTGTGACCATGAGAAAGTTTGTTAAGACTGTGCTTTGTTGCGCTCTCCTCCTGCGCAAGTGAGGGCAATAATGCCTGCCTCCCGGAGCTGGGAGGAGGGTTGAGTGAATAAAGATTTGCTAAAATAGCCCTGGCTGGTGTAGCTCAGTGGATTGAGTGCGGGCTAGGAACCAGAGGCTCCCGGTTCAATTCCACGAATCGTCAAGGGCACATGCCTGGGTTGCGGCCGGGTCCCCAGTGAGGGCCATGTGAGAGGCAACCATACATTGCTGTTTCTCTCCCTCTCTGTCTCCCTCCCTTCCCCTCTCTCTAAAATAAATAAATACAATCTTAAAAAAAAAATTTGCTAAAATAGTTGGTATTGATATTTCTATTTTATACATTTTTCTAGTTTTAAAAGACCATTTATTAATTTTAAACATTTACAGATTCATGGGTTAAAATATTTATGAGTTTATTAGCAACAGGTTATTTGTTGGGATTTTGTTTGGAAGGGGCTTTACCTGTTATTTCTACCACTTTTTTTCCCCATGAAAGAGGATTCCAGGTTATCTTTTTTTTTTTTTTTTCCTACTTTCTTTCTAGATGCTAAGAACCAGCCCCTGGCTATCTTAGGAAATTCAATGATATTGATATATTTTTTTATTTTTTAATATATTTTATTGATTATGCTATTATAGTTGTTCCATTTTCCCCCTTTATTTCCCTTCACCCTGCACACCCCCTCCCACCCACATTCCCCCCCTTTAATTCATGACCATGGGTCATACATATAAGTTCTTTGGCTTCTCCATTTCCTATACTATTCTTTTTTTAAAAAATATATATGTTATTGATTATGCTATTACAGTTGACCCATTTTCCCCCCTTTCTTCCCCTCCACCCCCACCCCCCCATTCTCCACCCTTTAGTTTTTGTCCATAGGTCATACACATAAGTTCTTTGGCTTCTACATTTCCTATACTATTCTTAACCTCTCTCTGTCTATTTTCTGCCTACCATTTATGCTACTTATTCCTGTACCTTTTCCCCCGTTCCTCCCTCCCCTTCCCCACTGCTAACCCTCCATGTGATCTCCATTTCTTGAATTTTTAAATTGTAGCACATTGTATGACTATGATTGACATTTCATTTTGAAGAACTTGGTCTGTTCTTCTATGTGCTGAAGAGCCTCAGTGATGGTTTGGTGTTTCAAGTGTATGGAAAGGAGGCCTCCCTTTGACCATTGGTGGTTTATGATGATTCCAGAATTGATACATAAGTAACTCAGAAAGCTTGTTCTGATACAGAGGCACTTTTATCTTAGTAGAGGAAAAATGAAATTTCATCTTTCTACTACATAGATAGGTTGATTCCAGGTAAAATTTAAATAAAAATGTAGCCTCTGTTGACTTTGCAGAGGATGAGATGAAATGTAAATCGCAAGTCTTATGTAAATTATGAAGCATTTAACAAATATATTATAGTTACTGATAGAAAATTCCAAAGTTACCAAACTTCTTAAACTAACTTAAAACCAGAATTAACGTTTTATGACTTTTTTTGCACTATTATAATGCTTTGATATGGAAAGACTAACAGTTAACAGCTGGACCAAGTTGCCTGAGCAGGCCTCCTTTGTTTTAGCTGGGACTGGCCTTCCCTGCTGCTTTGGTCTTTGAAGTTGGTTGTTGGCTTTTTTCTTGATTTCCTCACTCAGCAAGTGTTTTTTGTTTTGTTTTGTTTTGTTTTCTTCCTTAGGAACTTCTCAAGACTTGCCTTGAATTCCTGGGCAAGGTAGTGGAGGAAAGAACTGTATTTGTAATCTTCTGGATGTAAAACAAAATAGAAAACACCATTGTAAAAACAGGAATCTATACCTAAAATCCAAAATAAATATGCTGAAAAATAACTGTGATTATATTAGAGTGTTATAAAATTATAGAGACTAATAAAGAAGAAAAGTTGAAATGATAGTACTGCCTTTACTCTCAAGCCCGTGTCCATTTGGCTACCAGCAGGACAGTGTGTTCATAGAAGAGGAAACTTCGTGCTTAGTCAAGGGACCTAAACTGAATTTTGGAACATGTTTTTCTCTGGACTGTCAGTGTGTGTTTTTGTAGGCCAGTAGAGTGGCAGTTTGGCCCAGGAAATGAATTTGCACTGATACCATTGGTGGTCGGGCATTTAATACATAGATAAGGGTGTAAAAGGATTAGTTAGACAGCAGTGCGGAGAGATTTCCAAGGGGAGTGATTCAGGGGAGTATTTTATTGTTACATAGGACAACGTTCTTGGGAGTTTTGAGTCTAGCTTGGACTCGGTAGACTGTTGTGATTTGAAAGCAGATTAAAGCTTTTGGACAGATTTGACCTGTTCTTATACTGGCTCATTACAATGAGGGGAAATGGATTTAGGGGATTACTTTGTGATGAATTTCAGTGCTGCTGGCTTCATTGAATTGATTTAGAGCTAAATCAAACATTTTAACAATTGTAAAATTAATGAGAGGATTAATACTTGAGATTCTGTGGACCTTAAAGTTTATAACATACCTTGTATATATTATATATTTGGTGATTATGGGTCTTGGAATATAGGAGATCCAGGTAATGAAGAAAATTGAGTATATTAGGTAAAATGTAGATGATGTATTTTTTTTTTAAGATTTTATTTATTTATTTTCAGAGAGAGGAGAAGGAAGGGAGAAAGAGCAATGTATGGTTGCCTCTCACATGGCCTTCACTGGGGACCTGGCCCCGCAACCCAGGCATGTGCCCCGACTGGGAATTGAACCGGGACCCTTTGGTTCCCAGCCTGCGCTCAATCCACTGAGCTACACCAGCCGTGGCGATGATGTATTTGTAAGACCAATACTATCCAAGGTCTTTTTTAAAAACCCTGGAGTCCATTTGTTTTTCTTCTTTGATTAGTGAAGTTTCAACAACATTTGTTCTGTGCTTTGAAGGAAGATCCTTGAGTCAAACTGAAATACGGCTTTATCAGTACATCTCAACAAGAAAAGTTATTTAGATAAAATTCTTAGCTTTATAAATATCTGTGTATTTATGGCCTTTTCTAATGTCCTAATTCATATGTCTCTCATCAGGAAATAGGAATGCCTGTTTCTAGCATGTTCTGGTATTGCCAGAGCAATGCAATATTTATGTCCTGTCTTGCAATGAAAACTCTTCATTGTTCTTCACAGGTCACTGACAAGGAACGGGAATTTGCTGCTGGAGCTGCAAAACAGCTCGAATATCAGCAATTGGAAGACGATAAACTTTCTCAGAAATCATCTAGCAGTAAACTCTCTCGATCTCCATTGAAGATTGTCAAAAAGCCTAAAAGCATGCAGTGCAAAGTGATACTTCTAGATGGATCAGAATATACCTGTGATGTGGAGGTAAGTGTATATTTTAAAACGTTTTTGTTCCAAATCCGAGAGCTGGGGAATGTTGGCAAGAAACATACAAGACGCCTCTTTATTTTTTCAGAACTCTGGAAAAACACTCAGACACAGCTTCTAAACACAAAATGATTTCCAAAATCTGTAACAGGGAATCAAATTACTAAAAATACTTATAATGTTCCTCAAATGTTACTATAAAAAATGTGATCTTTTTAAAAGCTCTCCAACACTTTTCATGGTAGGAAAAACAGATGGGAAGCCTTAAAAATCACGTTTTCTTTAATATCCTGGCTAAGAACTATCATTTAAATAAATCTCACCTTTTCTATTCGCATATTTTATGGACAAGTCAATTGTTTAGTGGTAGAAACTTGGAGACTTCCATATATAGGAGTGGTGGGGTAATTCGAACTGTGGATGTCTTTTTCTTGCTGAGAAAATGAGTAACCCGTAAAATGTACGTTGTTGTGGGCATTGCAGCTTGAATGCTCTTTGGTAAAGAAAACACATTCCTCTCAGAGAAGAGGCAGTTGCATGACTTTTGTCTGAGATGTTTAGCAAGCCCAAGTTAACAGACGACAACAGGAAAACCTGTCGGCGGCTGTGGACTGTGGACGGGGGTGACTGTTGAGTTCTGCAAGTTGCCATGGGGAGTGCTCGCAGGGCAGGACTTAGGCCGCAGGAGCGGGTTTCTGTGTGCGCCTCCCGCGGGGTCTTCTCCTCACAGCTGGGAAGGAGCAGCTTGCTCTTGCAGCACGGCGGCCCCATTTCAAAGTTAATGTTTTCATTCAGAGAGCCCGTTCCTCCTGTCTCCAGGCCCCTGCCCTTTATCACACAAGGACCTTGCACATCCCTCAATACTAGCCCTTCCCACCACGTATTTACACACTTACACAATTTTCCTTTTCTGCTGAGTGTGCTGAGTTGCTCCCAGGCCCACGTGCAGTGTAGGCCTGTGTGTTCCACATTTCTCTTCCTCTTTCCTCGTGACGCGAACAGCACCAGACTCACCTGACTTCCTGTGTCCTGCATTCCTTCATCTCTGCTTCCTCTGACTGCAGCCCCATCTCATTCATTCCCGTTTTACTTTGTTTAGTGCACTTGGGCATTCAGTGCTCTTCTTGGAACAGAAGATTCAAATCCATTTCACACTGATAATGTCAGTAAGGGTGGGGGTAGGATTGGGGTTACTAAATTATTACAGATTGTAGGAACATAGAAAATATGTGTGTGTATATATATATAATAAATTATTAAACAGTTATTTGCTCTATCATGTATTTGTAGAATTTTTGCCATCGTATAACTTGACAAATATTGAGGGGTACAAAGATGTGATACATCTTCCAAGGACCCCTCCTAAGGTTGCCATACACAGGTCTGTTTCTTGCATTTTCCTGGCTTTGATTTTGGCTGAAATCTTAGCCCAAAGTGTTCAGTTGTTGATTTGGATGTTTATTCTGGAAACGGGGAGATACAATAATATACCTCTACGTGTGTTTTACTATGAATCTTAAAGGACTTTTGTGACCTTGAGAGAGGCTGTATTTTTCCATTGCAGATCTGCTTTCTGGAAAAATTGATCTAAGTCAAGAGAAGCTTTTTTGTTAACTTCAAGGACTGTCTTTCTATTGATTTCATTATACAGTATAATGGAATAAATAGGGTTATCTGGCAACCCTCTGGTCCACCAGAGTTTTCTAGAGAAGATTGTAGTGTTTCATGTGGGGAGAATAAATGCTTCGGGAGTGACCAAGGTATGTGTAGTGTTGATCATTTTGCTAAATTTAATTTATATCCCATGCTTCAAATTCATTAAAGGTAATTTGTGTTTTCAAGTACAGAATTTTCATTTTTTAATTAACTTTGGACACAGTTAAGTTATTTTTACTGTCACTGTGATCATTTGGAGTGGCAGGGCAATGCTGGTCAGTTACTTTCCCTTATAATAAATATTTTTATAAACTTGACACATCCTTGAGTAACTTTTTTTTCTGTCACAGAAACCTTGGCCAGCAGAATATTTTCAGTTTTACAACAGACCTTAGTAGTAGGAAAAAATGTGTTCGGTAGGGACATTGCCATGAGGAAGATGGAGACGTTCGGACGTGGTGAAACGGGCTTGTTCGTGGCTGGCCGGGTGAATAAGAAAGGCTGTGGCGTGGTTCCCGAGGTGGGAATAAGACGCCAGTTGACAAAACATATTAAAAATGCCTCTTGTCTTTAGATATAAACTGCAGAACATAAACCCTGGCTGGCAAGGTAAACAGGGTGTAATAGGTAAACAGAGGTTGAAAAACTTTAACCTGGGGAAGATACTTTCAGTCTTTGCTCTCCTTTGAAATAAGGTTTTATCAGCCTTGGATGAAGGCACAAAAAAAAAAAAAATAAGTGATTCAGAGCTTTAAAAGTGCGTAAGGACCATGCGTCACTGCGTGTGGGAAGTAGACAGCGTGGAACGCTGAGGCAAAGTAGCAAGATAAGATTTAGCAGGAGGGAAAACCATCCCTATTTTTAAGGTGCAATTGCAAAGGAGAAATGTGTCTGGGGAAGGGGCAGACAGACTTAGGGACAGTTCGGGTGCAGCTTATGTTTGGGTCAGCCAGTCACAAAGTCAGCAGGCACCAGCAGTGTGGTGCAGCTGTCAGCCTGGTCCTGGGTCCCAGGCCGAGCGTCGCCTGGTTCCTGGTGCTGGAGAGGTCCAATCCATGGTGTCTTGATTAGTTCAGATGTGAGAAGAATGCTCCATATCCACCAAATTGGGGTGCAAAAACGTAATCCTTCACTTGTTACCCACAATTTCAAGTGATAAACTTTGAAATTAAGGTTCCTTAAACTTTCTGAACCTAAGTTTCCTCACCAGAAAAATGGGGGTGAAAGTATTTGCTTCACAAAGGCATTATTAAAAAGATTAAAGCTATTGCTTTATTTGAACACTATATAGGATGTAGCATACCCTTGATGAATGGTTGCCATTTACTCATAATAAGAACAGTGAATTCAGCCCTGGCTGGGGTGGCTCAGTTGGTTGGAGCATCATCCCGTACACCCAAAGGTCATAGGTTTGATTCCTGCTCAGGACACATGCCTAGTTGTGGGTTTGGTCCCTGTTCAGGGTGCGTACAAGACAACTAATCGATGTTGTTCTCTCATATAGCTGTTTCTCTCCCTTTCTCTCTCTGTCTCCCTTTTCCTCTCTCTAAAATCAACAAGCATGTCCTTGGTGAGGATTAAAAATAAAAAAGAACAGTGAATCTTACTTGAGCTTATTCGACAGAGAGTTGTTGGGTGGTGAGGGACCTCTAGATGGCTCGGAATCTGGAGTAAACACAGAAGCAGCGGCGTTCACTCCAAGAAACATTCCTTGATCCCATCCAGAGATGCTTCTAAGGAACTTTTTCACATTTCCTCTAGCAGTAGGCTAAGATCATTGTAGCATTCAATGTTTTTTCATTTGAGAGACCTTTTCCCAAATAATTTATAAACTGTTAGTCTTGATTATCTAAAATATAAAAAGATCTTATAATGAGTATAACATTAGAAGCGATCTTATGATAAGTAATTTGATTCATATGTTTGGGACATCTTTGCATGCTACCAGATTTTCACGTCTGCCAACAAAACCACTCTGCTGTCACCCTTCCTATTTGTGTTGGACCGTTAAAGGACACAGGCAGCTTTCCGTAGCCGGTTTGTTACCACTGTTGCTGATATTTCTTGGACGTAAATTTTAGAAGGCAATAAATACCCCAGATACATGCAATAGAGGAAATAGTACTCATCACATGTATTTTAGTCCCGTTATGTCTGTGTTAGGTGGACTCATTGAGTCTAATTTATTAGCATACAACATATTTTCTAAGGACCATCAATTAGAAATGTTTTCTCTTATTTGGATACCATTTTAATCTAGTCTGAGTTGGTTTTAGGAAAATAAACATGATCTGAAATTTGAGTCCATATTTCATAATATGGGTTTTTGGCTGCATATAGAAAATGTTCAAGCCATTTTTTGGTATAATTTGGTTTGTTCTCCACAAGTAACCAGATTGCTGGAGGAGTCTAGAGCATGACTCGAAAAGTGGCGGAGGGTTTACCAGGCAGCCTCGCAAGGGCCCTGCCATGTGTCTCCATGCATGTGAGACCTCAGTGTACTGTACTTGTGGGTGATGCAGTGGTGAGGGAGACTTTGTGCTTAGGAGACCCAGGTAAACCCACATGGAGCGACACTCCAGGGGGAGATGCTGATGAATCAACTACATTGCAGGGAGAAGTTGCTCTCCAGATTGGGGCAAGTCAAAAAGAGCTACTTCCATGCAGCAGTAAAATCATAAAAACCAGCCCCCCAGGTTTGGCCCTGTATAGAAGCTGGCTGGGTGAACGAGCTCTGTAACAAGACCATTAGGGTCCCCCAGAAAGTCCCAGAATCTGGGGTAAGCACAGAAACTGTGGAGTTCACTTCAACAAACATTACATAGTGAGCATCCCAAGATGCTTCTAAGGAACCAGAGAGGGTAAGGAAATTTATGGCACTGTGTCCTAAATGTCCTTTGGTGACCTTGTAACTACTGGTCAGGAAGGGGCTGTCAGAAAAATTTCCAAAACCTTTGTCTTGTCTCTAATTGAAGGAACTGTCTAAATCTATTGTACTATTTTACGTACTCCACTAACTGGGATACGGTTGGAAAAACAAATGTAGTGTCTGATTTTTCAACTTCTATAGATGTCACATGATTAAAATACCTTACAATCCCTTTCGAAGTTCTTGGATAGACAGCAAAGGGAATTGTTATAATCCAGAAAGCTGATTAGAGCGCTGGTTGCCATTCATGTATTATAAGAAATAATAATTAATTGTAAAAAAAAAAAAGGGTCTTTTCCAAACCAGTGCAAGTACTGTTCATTCAACGACTACATAAGTGTCAGAGTTTTTGGTTCTGTGGTTGTGTAAATTCCAATTTAACCTCTCAGTGGCTCTCTGCTCAGCTACATCTTATGATATCGCACTGTCTGTCATACTGTACCTAACGGCCCAGTCTGGCAACAGCAGCTTTCCTGCTAGAACATCGACACCCCCAGAGACTCCTGAGGATGGAAGGGTTTTAATTAACTTATTTTCCTTGGGTGACGACTCTTTGGCACAACCATAGGAACGGTTACATCCAAAGACTGTGAACATGCGCCTTCTCATTTACCTGACATCATTACCATTACGTCTTCCTGAGGTATTGAGATTTGTCCTCACTAAGGCAAACGCTTTTTCACTACAATTGTTAAATCTGTTTCCCTGGATTTTATTTTTTCAGTAGTAAACTCTAATAGTCCATCACGAGTATAGACATGGTCTAATAAGCCCTCTAAAATTATTAAATTTTAAAATATGAGCATATACGAGGTTTTTCCAGAAGGTATCCAGACATGTAATATGAAAAATAGAAACATTTACTGAAGAAGATACAAGAAACATATACATAGGACAGTGAGGCCTCAGTCCCCTTCAAAGCAGGCACCTTGGGACCTCACACAGTTCTCCCAATCACCCTCAGCTGCCCCATCGTATTTTCCTGAATCTCATCAACAATCTGAAATCCCTTCCCTTTCAAAGGTGATTTTAGTTTTGGGAAAAGCCAGAAGTCACAAGGTGCCAAATCTGGGCTGTAAAGGGGCCGGTGGGGGGTGAGTCACCTGGGTGATTTGATATTTCTCAAAAAAACTCTGCATGAGATGTGATACAAAAGTGGGCACATTGTCAGGACGAAGCAGTTACCGGTTGCCGTAGCTGTGGCCTTCTGAATCATCTGAATTGTTTCTGGGGAGGAATGTTCAAGCTTAATGCAAAATTTGATGCAGATTCAGTGCTCTGCTCTCTCAGTCATTTTGAATGTGACAGCCACACAGTACACATGCTCACTCAGTGGTGTTTACCACTGACACAGTGAAGTCGTCGTTGTTCATGCATGCATATTCCAGTCCACTCTTCCTGGCTACCAAGTTATATTGAGGTCTCGCAAACTTTTCTCGTTATATTAGCAATGGCTGGACTTCTTCTAGACAGACCTTGGATGTCCAGAAACATGACAGTAAAACCCTCTGGTGTGTCACCATACTATGGGTTATGTTTTGGGAGCTGAGTGAATTTTGGAACTTGAGTACCTGTGCACAGAGGGTAACTGATGCTGTACCGAAGATTAAGGTCACGGAAGAATTCTTCTGGGTTTTACCTCAGTTGTCTCATGGTGTTAAGGCCTGACTGGTGATTTATTTCCCAGTGTTAATATTCTAACATTGTGGTGCTGAAACAGGTGTGCTCTGTAACTTACTATTCCCACAGCTCTTCGCGTTCCATTCCCATGGTGTTTTCTGACCACTTTGTGTACATATTTGGTGACATGAACTTTCTTGTTCTGTGTTCAGACAGAGGGGATTCACAAGCAGAACACCCTCTGGCGTGTGAGTTTTGCCCTCCCCATCCCGGAGCACAGCGTTGTGTTTATCATGTCCTTGTGTAGCACAGGAGTTCGTTTTCACGTGGTGGATGTTTATTACCTGCTTAATGAAGGGCTTAATCTTCTAGGTTTGACAATAACCCAAACTTTCTCGTCTTTACCATCCTGTGATTAAAAATTTCAGGTTACACTTAATATTTTTATACCTAGTTTACTTGAGTGAATTTTGTCTCCTTTGGAAGCTTCCTCAATTTTATTTCTGAAAGGTTTCAAGTGTGTTCTAAAAGATATCTTTTAACTGTGTTTTTTCTGCTTGTGGCCTTCTTGCCATGGACTCTTAGGAGATAGTAAGTCGACTGCGGACGCCTTTCTTAGGTCTTGGGGAGGGTTCTGTTCTCTCTTGGCTGCTTCTCGAGAAATAATTTGCCGTAGCATACCTGGGTTTAGGCTTGACTTGAGATTTGGGGAAAGACCATGTAGCAGGAAAAAAAATACCTATTTGTCCAAATGCCAATCTTAGGGGTGACAGGCCCAAACCCTGTTCCCACGACCTTAATCAGTGTCATCCTTCCAGGTACCAGCTCACACCCGCTGTATCTCAGCCAGAGCCCCTGAAGCAAAGGAAGTTCTTCCCTACTTTAGCCCAGGGCCTTCCTCATTTTCTTCCTCAGGAAGAATGTCCCGGCGTGGCAGGTGTCGGCCAGTCCCTGGTGTGGAGACCGCCACCTCCCGTTCACACAGGTTTAGCGGGCCCTTAGGTCCCAGTACAGGAGTGTCTGCTACCAGGGACCTGCCCCACGCTCTTCCCTGGAAGTGGGCCTAAGCTTACAGCTTCAAAAGGTGTAGTCTCTACTGGGCACCTCATTAAAATCTTTGTGTTGTCTAGAATACATTGATCTATTTGTACATGGTAGGCACCCAACTATTTTTGACAAGGAGTGACTCATTTCAGTTGTTAAATATTGTCTTAAAGCAAATTCTTTTTCTTGTTTACAGTAATTTCTATTCGTAGAGCCAGCATCACACTGTGTATGAAACACGCAAGGAGTTTTACTAGTTTCGCAGGGGATTTAATATAAAGTATTTCTTGAGGGACTTTTATGTTCCAAGCATTGAAAATTGGACGTCGAAGACTTCAAATATACATGTGGAATGTCTTGGGCATAGAGTCACACCATCTTAGATCTTGCAGAGACATTGGAAATAATTTTGTTTTTACCTGATTTTACTGATGGAGAATAGGCCTAGAGCAGTTAATGGTGTGTCTGAGGACACAGCCTGCCAAAGGCAGAGAGGGGCCGGGACCCAGGTCCCCTGCCCTCTGCTCCAGTGGTCTCTTTGTGCTACGGCATTAAAACATCCAAAGTCTGTAGCAAGAGAAGGAACAATCCAAAGTAAGTATTTACCTCCAGCAAGGACTTGTGAAATAGTAGGAAGAAAAGAGAAGAGGGAGAAAGATCTACTTTTCACATTATTTAGTATTAATTAGATTCTTGAATATGTACTTTATTTGCAGTTCTGTAAGCTTTTCACATTAACACTGCGATAGTTTTAGATTTTTGTAAGTAGCTATGTATGTCATTTTGGGGGTAAGTAGGAGGAAGTGAAACCACCAGAGAGAGTCTCTCTCCTATTCACTTTCTCATTTTCTTTTCTTCTCACCCCCCCCCAACCTTTCCCCTCCCTCTTTCACTCCCTTCTGCTGGTGGCTGCAAGGCTTTGAAATCTCCTTGAAGCGCATCTGGAGTAGACAGTCTCACCTTCTTAAGTGATCACTAAGTCTTTGGTTTTGATTATACTATCATGAAGTAAGGTACTATGTGAAGAGTAGAACTTGGAAACAATGCTTTTTATTTTGAGCAGGAAGAGGAAAGTGGCTGAAGAGATAATACAGAAGCTTGTCCAGGTGGCGTATATAACCGTGTTCAAGGCTCAGTTTAGCTCCTTGTCGTCAGATGGAATGGTTTTAAGCAAGTTCTGCACTTACCACATAGTGCAGCTCAAAGCAGAGTAGGCTAACATAAGCTGGAGACCCTGACCATCCCTTCTGGAGAGAAGCAGTTTTCACCTTACACTGATTCCTTCCCCACCCACCCCCGGTTTTCATGATCAATTGCCAGTTCATTTCATAATTACAGCATTTCCCCCATGAAAGACAGGTTATAATTTTCAAGATTATAGCTCATCTCCCCTTAATTAGTATTTAAATTGATGCTTTTCTTTTCATGGAAGTACTCTTGGCCCTTCGGGAAGTTTAGGGAGCAGGCTACTGGTATTAACCACAAGATTAGAAAATCTTTTCATAGATGGGTGATAAGCTGGGAAAATTTCTACATGGTGGATAGTCCCTTGAATTGCATATCAATTTTTTTTTGTTACCTTCAGTTTCAGAGGCTGGAGTTTTTCTTACCGTGTCTCCAAATTCCAAGGCTTACGAGAGCACCTGTGACCTCTCTTTGAGTAGAGTTGAAGCCTGGTAAATGACATGTTCTTCGAGGGGAACATAAGCTCTAGTTCAGTTCCCTCAGATGTGTATGTGGTGTGTGTTTGTGCACGTTTCCAGCAAAATATAGAAGCAGGTTCAGGGAAGACTGGAGTACAGTATGCAATTGAAGGCCCTATTATAGGGCCACAGTCAAATATTTAGAAAGAACTGGCTTTCAGACGACTGTTGGCATGCACACAGCGGCCGATCCAGTCGAGAGAGGAAGTGCACATAGACAGGCAGTGATTAGTTCCAGGATTTGGCTGGCATGTCTGCCTCATGGCCTGGAGTCCAGCTGGCGTGTGAAGAGAGGTGAATGTGCTGCTGTTAGTTAGGACAACGTTTTTAACGTAAGATATAAAACTGCATTTCTGAAGACCTTTTGTGGGTTTACTATTCCTATGGTCATGTTAATTTTTATAGCAGAGGCAGAAGGGAAAATCTGTCATAGTGGTATTTTAGACCAGTCTTGTTTGCTCTTTGCATAGGACAATTAAATAATTCCATAGGAGATGGAAGAATTGATGATGAAATACAGAAAGGGGGAAACTCAGCAAAATGTTACATAGTAGAATCGAATAGCTTCCTTTTCTGCTTTCTGCTAGGAAGACAGATGCCATAGCTAATATTAAATGGCAGCGGATTCATAGATCGCAGCAGCCAGTTTGGGCACTTATTTCAAGGTTCACGTAGTTAGCTTCCACTGCGAGCTCATTTGAAGCTATCAGTACGTGAAAAGCGTATTGTTAACCATTCTTGCCAGGATTTTCTGTTTTTCTTATCTCATTCCCTTAAGGTTTTCATATCAGACAGACGTTCTCAGAGTGTCTAGTATACAAGTTGCTCCAATAAACAGGGGGCCATTTTAAAATTCTAAATTAATTTAAAAATTAGATTCAGCTTTGACAAATTTTAACTCTTAAGTAGCTGGAGACCCCTGCTAGGAAATATGTTGTCAGTTCTTAAGCTGTGCTACTTGTAAAGTTTCATAAGGCAGAACAGTGGGACTGTTGAACTCAATTTTATCATGAACCCATTCACCTGATAGTGGAACCAGCATTTAAGTGTTTCCATTCAAAGGATCACGCACACCCATGCTTTTAAAAATGTGTTTATGAAACTTAGAATGTATAGCTATCCTAATAATTGAGTATCTATGGAAATATAAATCCAATCAGACTAGAAGATTGTTGTACAGGAAAGTAAGTTTTCCCAGTTGTCGCTATAAAGAATTGATTTTGGGGCTTGAGAATATAGAACGTTGAGAGGCAGTATGTCATACTATCACTAGCCTAGGTAGCATCTTAGCTTTGCCATTTGTTCATAAGTTACTCATTCCCTGAAGTCCTCAGTTTCCTCATCTGTAACCTAGGGCTCACTGGGTTGTTGAGAGTGGTACAGAGTGAATGGTAAATGTTTACTTGTGCCAGGGAACCTGTTGACTGATGGTGGCTAGGAAATTTGGAAGGTTCCCTAGCTTTGTGGAACTTCTATCCCTTGAAGCATGAAGTATATCCTTCCAGGCCTGTCTGTAAGAATATAAATACAAAATATTTTGTAGAGTGATTGTTTTTAACATAAAAATCATAGGCGTCCTACTGCTTAGAGGTATATATTTTTATCCTTCAGTAGGTAAATGTATAAATAAACTGTGTTAACTTTCCAGACAAAGGAATATTATTCAGCATTATTAAGAAATGGTCTATCAAGCCATGTAAAGACGTGAAGGAACCTTACGTGCACATCACTAGTGGCCGAAACCACTCTGAAGGGCTGTCTACCTTGTGATTCCAACTACATGACTCTCTGGAAAAGGCAAAAGCATGGAGACAGTAAAAAGATCAGTGGTTGCCAGGGGGAGGGGGAGGAGGGATGAATAGGTAGAACACAGGATTTTGGGGCAGAGAAACTGCTTCGTGTAATACCATAATGGTGAATATATGTCATACGTTTGTCCAAGTCCATAAAATGTACAACACCAAGAATGAACCCTAATGGAAACTACACTCATTTCACAACTAGGACGTGACAGTGTAAGTTCATCATTTTTAACAAATCGCTCTGGTGAGGGGTGTTTATCATGGGGGAGACTGGTTGTGAGGGTGGGAGGCATATGGGAAGTCACTGTACCTTCCCCTCAACTTTACTGTGAACCTAAAACTGCTCTAGAAATATTGTCTTAAACAATAACAAAACC
The DNA here is from genome assembly GCA_004026765.1 of Micronycteris hirsuta. Lineage (NCBI taxonomy): Eukaryota > Metazoa > Chordata > Mammalia > Chiroptera > Phyllostomidae > Micronycteris > Micronycteris hirsuta. The sequence continues at coordinate 47,049 of PVJI01009101.1, forward strand.
ACAGGGTCATACCCTCCACACTAGTTAGAGATTTGCTCTGATCACATAACAATATTTTAGACATGGGAAAGTATTTGTTAAATCTGAGAAAATTAATTTCATTTTAACTCCCTATTTCTAGGTTGTGTATGTGTGTGTTTACACTAGTAAGAATAGTATCAGCATTTTCACATAGATAATCATTAATTTGGCAGTTTGGGAAATGCTGAATGATTTTATTAAACACAAACAGGAAGCAACTGTTTGTATTTAAGTAACTATTTAAGATTTAAACTCCATTTACCTAGAAGCTTATGAGGATTGAGAAACTGACCCAGAAAATAGGAAATTTGCTTTTTTCTCACATTGCCCAGCTTCACCCTGATGAAACTAGACAGCCAATGATCTGCTGCTTTTATGTCAGAAATCAGTGGGTGTCTGACAAGCCTGAATATGCTCTGAAAATAATTACACACACTCCGTTTCTGCTTTCAGCGCTAGTCTGGTGTCCTGAACTGACTCACCTTTTACGGCACGTAAGGAGGTGGCGTTCCCTGACTGCCATAGCGAGCTCCCTCCGCGATGGAGGAGGGGCTACCAGAGGAGGGGTCTGACAAGTCAGCCTGCTTTTCCTTCATCTTTAGTCTCTTTGGAAGTCAGCATGGGACATTCTTTCTAGTTCCACTTAGCCTCAGCTCACTGTATTTTGTGAATTCTTTTTTTTTTTTTAAGATTTTATTTTTATTTATTTTTAGAGAGAGGGGAAGGGAGGGAGACAGAGAGGGAGAGAAACAGCAATGTATGGTTGCTCCTCACATGGCCCTCATGGGGACCTGGCCCGCAACCCAGGCATGTGCCCTGACTGGGAATCGAACCGGGACCCTCTGGTTCCCAGACAGCGCTCAATCCACTGAGCTACACCAGCCAGGCTGTATTTTGTGAATTCTTACCTAGTAACTCTAAGTAGTTTATTTGAACATGTTTCTTTACTATTCAGTTTTAAGTATCTTCGAAAATGCAGGTCCTCCTGCCCTGGCTAGCATGGGTCACTTGGCTGGAGCATCACCACATAAGTCGAAATGTTGTGGGTTTGATGTCTGGTCAGGGCACATGCCTGGGTTGCAGGTTTGGTCCCCTGTTGGGGCGTGTACATGAATTGATGTTTTTCTCTCACATTGGTATTTCCCTCTCTCTGTCCCTCTCTTCTCCTCTCTCTAAAATCAATAAGCATGTCCTCAGGTGAGGATAAAAAAATATTTAAAAGTGCAGGTCCTCCTATATGTGCTGAAGTGTAGATATGGGAATTTTTTTTTTTTTTTTTTTTTTTTTGCCTCTTATCATTGGGAGTTCTCTGGCATGCTGGGTTTTCATAAAATAACTAGGGACACAACAGAAGCACTAGGAAGAAGGAAGGAAATGGAAACCTACCCAGTTCACTTCCTTTTCACATTGGGACAGATCCTCTACTATTGCAGAGAATTTCTCTTGACTGAAGAAATTGGGAGTGGCGATCGGAGGCATGTTTCTTCATACTTCTTTCTCTTTGAGGATCTGGGTTTTCAAACAGGGCTGATATGTACAAAACATGACTGTAGATCTTTAGGGCTGGAAAAACCTCCTTTAGGAGGAAGGATTCCCCATCCATGGTAAGCACATGTCCAACACTGTTTGGCAAGTAGATCTTAATTGTTGGACAATGTTAGTTTTGGGGACAGACAAGGGGAGGTGAAACTGAGCGTGGAGTGTAGAAACGCCTGGGGCAGATGAGGCTGGAAGAGAAGGCGGGGAGAGTAGGACAGATGGACTTGCTAGCAAGGTTTACTATTTGGATGTGTTGATTTTCTCTTGCTGTTTAACAAATTACCATAAACTTAGTGACTTAAAACGACACATTTATTATCTTACATTTTTCAGCAGGTCCTCTGCTGTGGGTCTCATGCAGCGGAAATCAAGTAGTTCACCAATTGTGTCTTCGTCTGGAGACTGGGTTAGGGAAAGACCCACTTTCATGCTCCTGTGGGCCGCAGGCAGATTTCATTTCCTCCTGGTTGTAGGACTGAGGTCCCCACTGTCTTTCTGGCTGCTGGCTGAGGACCACTGTTGGGTGCAGATTTGGGTCCTTTCACTGAGGCGCCCTCTGTTTCAGTAACAAAGACCCTCCCTCACCTTGGATTCCTGTCCTGTTCTTTGAAGCTCTATGATCGATCTCTCCCTCTGCTGTCAGCCAGGGAAAACTGCTTTTTTAGGGCTCTTGTGATTATTTTGGGGTGCCCACCCTGATAATGTCTCTATCTTACAGTCAGCTGTGCCACCGATAACCTAATCACATGAGTAAGAACCACTCTGTCCACATTTTCAGAGATTACGCAGGGTGTGTACACCAGGGAGGCAGGAAATCTTGGGGTCTATCACAATAGGTGATGGTATGCTTCTTAGGGGCTCTACATGGGGGAGTCGTTTGGCCATTTGTGTTTTTAAAACATACTTCTATTAAATAGCAGTTGAAGAGGAAGAGACTTGGAACAGAGACACTAATCATCTCTTGCAGTGAGGCAAGCAAGAGATGCTGAGGACCAGAACCAAGGCAGGGCCAGTGGGACAGAGGGAGGAGAATAGAGTTTGAGGAACTGTTAGGAAGCTGAATGGACTTAATGAATTGGGCGTGTGGGTACCGTATGGGTTGTGATAAGAGACGGTAAGTGATAATGACTTCCAAATTTCTGGATTGAGTGACTGCAGAGACAGATGTAGAACACAAGAAGAAAAGTTTATGGTGGAAGATAATGGATTTAATTCAAAGCAATCGAAGTTGAAGTGCCTAGAATATGAAAGCAGCAACCTACTGTGCAATTGGATATGTTGTTCAGTGTTTGGAAGAGAGCTCAGGCTGGTGACTTTGCAGGAACCATTACTTTTATACTCATTCAAATGTGGGAGTGAGTGAGATCTTACAGATACTGAACACAAAGAGAAGAGCATTAATAATAGGTGCTTTGGGGAATACTAGCATTTAAAGTTGGGGGGTGCTTTGTCAGACTTCCCCACTGCACCCTCAGGTTCTTCCATGCACTCAGGTCCTCACCCTTTTTGCCAATACCCCCAGCTGAAGGGTTTGCCGACTCCATGGGGAAATGACAGTAGCGATTATGGTTGAGTGAGTCAAGGAGAGAGTCCACATAGAAAAACATTCCCAGCATAATTTTCTAATGCCATTAAGGCATGCACTACAGGGTGTAGGAAGCAGGTAGCTGGAGATTGTGTAAGGGACCATCCATTGAGAAATAATCTGGTGCTGTCAATAATTGTGATTGATTCTTGTGCTCCAGTTTGTCGTCACTTCGCCTTTTATTTCTTTAATCAGGCTTTTTGCTGTCTTTTTCTCCATTAGAATTTCTGTTACACAAAGTAATAAGAGCCATAACATTACATTTCATTTTTTTAATTTATTGAGGTACCATTGATTAATAACACTAATAAATTTCAGGTGTACAACATTGTAATTAAACATCTGTGTACTCTGTTGCATGCTTACCACCAAAAGTCTAGTTTCCTTCCATCACCATGTATTTGACCCTCTTTACCTACTTCCTGTTTCCCCACCCCCTCCCCTCTGGTAACCAACATACTGTTGTCTGTGTCTATGAGTTGGCTTTTGTTTTGTTAGTTTGTTAGTTTTTTGCCTTATATTCCACATATGAATGAAATAATATGGTTTTTGCCCTTTTCCATCTGACTTATGTCACTTAGCATAATACCCTTAAGATCCATCCATGTTGTTGCAAATGGCAGTATTTCATTTTTTATGACCAAGTAATATTCCATTGTGTGTGTATATGCACCACATCTTTTATCCAGTCATCTGTCAATGGACACTTACATTGTTTAAAAATAATGCTGCAATGAGCAAAGGGGTACCTATACCTTTCAAATGTGTTTTCATGTTCTTTGGATAAATATCCAGAAGAAGGATTGCTAGGTTATATAGTAGTCCTATTCCTAATTTTTAAGAAACCTCCATGGTATTTTCCATAGTGGCTGTACCAGTTAAGGAATGACCAATCCCTGCTTTTTTTTTTAATAACTTGAAAAGACTATTAGGAGTAGTTGAACATTAGCATACTGTGTAGTTGTGATTTATAAGGTACCGTAGTTATACTCTAAACAGTGAAGGAACTGGGTTATTTAGAAAATTTTTTAAAATTTTTATCTCAAATTAGAAAAAAATAAATTCCTTATGCATAGTCTCCAGCAGTTTTCCAGTTGGGGCTATGATAATACCCTGCTGTTCATTCAGATAATAGCCCACCCTCACTCCTGGCCTCGCCTTCCTTCTGGTTCAGGGCAGAAGAGCAGCTGGTGCTAAATGCCTGATTCAGCTCCTTCTCTACAGCATAGAAGCAATGGATTCTTCTCCCTTGATGAGCCAGTGGACTTGCAGGCTTATTATTTGTTTCTTCTGGAAGAGGTCATGGATTTCAAGTTTTGGGAGCTTTCTGTTGGAACACATACCATTTCAATCAATAACATTAACTTCTTATAACTTGTCATTTCCCTTGTCAGGCAACTATTAAGCATATTTTATTTCTAGATAAATGGAATTCAGCTCTTCCTATTGCTTATCCAGCCAAGACTGCCCTATTTTGTTAGTTGCTTAGTGACTGTTTCCTGCAATCAAGGTCCAGGATATCTCTACAAATGGCAAATTGAAGTGGCCTGATGAGATATTAATTCATGAAATGCTTGCATCAGTGGAGGTTGCTTTCTGTCAACAAACCAAACATCTTTGCTGTGTGGGAGTGTGTTTGTTCAATGTGACAGACAGCTGTGTTTAACTGGTATGCACATTTGGAGTCATTTTCTAATAATAGTGAAAGAAAACCCTATCTCTAAGTCTTATTTACACTTAGGAATGCACCTCATTTTCCCCGCTGCTGCTTATAGGAATGAGTGATGGGGTGCAGATGTACAGCCACACAAGGAAGTGGTTCTTACGATGGTGTTTGGAAAACTCAGAGGAATAAAGAGACTTGTTATTTCTTATGGAATGCCATGGTGACAGCAAATCAAGTCACTGAAGAGCCACCACATTCTTTAGGGAAATGCTGTGGGACTGAGCCTGTAAAGCCCATGAATGGATATAGGTGATTACCCCCAGCAAAGTGCGTCAGCTATGCCTCAGTCATTCCTTCAGGAAAAAGTATTGTCCGGAATGCCAGGACAGGCCGAGCATCGACTAGTACAGCAGTCAGGAATTCTTCATCGTAAGAAAACCCCCACCAAAATTATAAATGTAATTTGTTTCAAAAATACACTTTATTTTATTTTGAGGCTTCTATTATTTTTACCCCACCATGTTCTAACAGGGAATTAAGGTGTTTTCTATAATACATTTAGTATAATGAGAAGAGAGTAAATAAGTAAAAAGCAGGCCCAAGAAAAGCAAAGAAAGAAGCTGGGATGAGTGTAGAACATAAAACCGGAGCCCCGAGCACGACAGCAGGCACTGAGGAGGGAGTCTGGGCTCGCGGTGTCCACACAGCAAGCGCTGCCCAGTTGTTCAAAGAAGCATGTGTAATGGGGTTTACTCGTTTGAGGAAAAACTCTAGTTCAGCGCTCTGCCAGTGTATTCCAGGAGTAGGTCATGAAAAGCCACCAGGAAAGTCTCAGTGATTATGATTTCTCTCAGTCACACCTTTAGTAACCATTAAGTGATGATTTGTCAGTTTGCGGTTGTGTTCCTCATTAAATATTCTAGATGCACTGCTTTCTGTGTTGTCGGTTTGGTGGGAAAGTATGTTTTTTAATAGAAGAAGTAGGGGGGATGTGACTTCTCAGGAGAGGGGAGCGCCTGACAAGAACATGTTCACAAAGAGACGTCACCCCCCACCTTCCACAAGGACACGGGCCATGCAAGTGTCTCAGGGTGACGTGTAGATGCACCTCAAACATTTGGATCTAGGCCATCATAGAGACCCTAACACCGAACTACATAGAGCATGGCTTTAATGGTGTCAGCTCAGAAAATCTTTGAATCATGAGCAATATAATTTATTCTGTACTCTTCAAATTAACCTCAAAGCAAAATATATGCCTAGATATGTAAATGAGTTCATTTCCTTTATAGGGTTATTAACTGTAAGCCCATTAAATATTGTGACTGCTACAAAAATATATTGATTTCAGTTTTAGAAAGGCTTTTATGTAGCAGGACCAATTACACACTTCATAGTTAATTCTCCAATCTGCTATCCACATGGTCATCTTTCTATTCTCCTCTAGTTAGGGAAGAGGGAATATTTTTCCTGCTTATCCAGGAGTTCTAAATGAAATTTTAAAAAGCGAATCCAGGTGACATTCATCAAAAGACAGACCTACTTAGCAGGGGGTATGAAGATGCAGGTCTGGTGATACCTTGGAGATCAGGCTGCTCTAATGCAGTTTAACCAACGGAGGCCCTTAAAAACCATGATCCACCTTATGTGAGTCTGTTTCAATGTGAGGGGCATTTCAAGTGTGTATCAAATGAAAGTAATGGAGTACAGCCGTGGTTCAGGACCACTTAACCCTTGAAGAGAACCTGAGAAATTTTTCAGCAAGTTAATCTGCAACATTAGAAGTAGAATGTTAAAAAGTAATAGGGGTTTTATTTGTGGAAGTATTGTTTTCTTGCAAAAATTACGTGGGAGAGTCCAACACTTTAGATCTGGCCAGAGCAGATTATACCCATGTGTTGAAAAATATAAACTTGTCATGAACAAATTTCAAAGATCAGGGCAGCTTTTGAAGAGTTTTGGAACAGGAAATCAACCTCAGATGCATTTACTTAGCTTGATTTTCTTTCCTATTTAAAAATAATAATTCTGCTCCACGCCGGGCACCGGAGGATGTTCTGGGAATCTAATCATGAGTTTAAACTGCTCACCTGAGAGACTAACATTTGCATTGTTCAAATCATAATGCCAACCAATATAAAACTGCCACCATGAAAATGACAAGTGCAGCCCAGGAGCTGTAAGAGCACTCTGGGATTTGACCTGGTCCTGGAGGTCAGGGACGGAATCCTGAGCAAGGGGTGCTGGAGTGGAGATCTGAAGGACGGGCAGGTGGACCATTCCAGGTGTGACTATCACGGGTGCAGGAGGGTGTGAAGAAGGCTGGGGCGTTTTGGTGGCTGAGGCTGAGGAGGAAGCAGGCAGGGCCTCCCAGGCACGAAGGATCTTCCCACATTCTCACTGGCTGGCTGTGCCCCAGAGCGGCTCTCACTGCTAAACCTGATAGGCACCTGCTCACCTTCCCATGGACTAAATTCTCCCTGAGAATTTTCTTTTAACCTAGCAACAGAAGTTAAAATAAATGTGATGACATTTCGAGAGTGACCGTCTGGAATTTCACTTACTATCCTACAGGCATCCTAGATCTACGCATTTTGCTGCCTGCCACACAGTCCCCACTACACCAGGTGAGAGCAGGGAGGGCTGGCTTATAGGATCAACGCTGAAAGAGGAGGATCGGCATCACCTGAGTCCCTATGTGGACACAAATGCTGGGACGTGCCTCTGTCCCGAGTCTCCCACTTCAACCCTGAGAAACGGGCAAGCTCCAGGGAAGACAGTGGCTTTCCTATGAGCACAACCCCCACCCCCCCAGGATAATCTGAAGTTGTGTGTAGTATTTTACTTATTGCTTGAATAGAATGTTCTAAGTTTTCCTGCAAATAAAAGAATTATAGTTGTGTATTAGGTCAAATGACTGTACCTATTTTAAAAGCAATTTGGTTTTTTGATTCAGTTTGCCATATCGTTTCAATAATTGTTATTTACTACCATTTAGTAATGGCTGTTCATGCTTTAAAAAAAAAATTTATCTACAGCCCTGGCTGGTGTGGCTCAGTGGATTGAGCACCCGACTGTCAAGCAAAGGGCACAGGCCTGGGTTGCAGGCCAGGTCCCCAGTGCGGGGCGCATGTGAGGCAACCACACGTTGATGTTTCTCTCCCTTTCTTTCTCCCTCCCTTCCCTTCTCTCTAAAATTAAATAAATAAAATCTTAAAAAAAATTTTTATCTACAAACTTAAAGAAATAGCCATCGTACACTCAGGTAAACGAGGTCTTGGGAACGTTTCAGGGAGGCTGACTATGTGTTGCTCCGCGTTCGTTTAACTGCTGAGTGAAGAGAAGGGGCTGCCTGAACTGGTTCTGGAATTAGGACCGGGCCTCTCCCCATACTCACTCACCGAAGGGGACTGACAGGCAGAGAGGATTAGTGCTGGCTTCTCAGGATTCTGGGCTCAGGCAGTATTAACTCAGGGGGCCCTGATAAAGTGGTGTCAGGATAGAATACCAACCTCTGACATGTAGATCCAGCTCTAGCCCAGAGTGGTATAGATGGGCTATTAAATGAGTCAGAAAAAGTTGAAGAAAATGTATATAAAATCAAAATATTTAATAATTAAATAGGCTTTTCCTCTGTCTACTACTGGATTTTAAGCTCTAATCTAAACCATGATAAGCTCGAATGCAGACAAGAGTGATCTAAGTATCATTTTAAGTGCAATCACCTATTCTATTTTTACTGAATATTTATTTATATTTTATTATACATCTTTTATAGATTATAATATTTTAATTGAAAAGCTTATATTTAACTGGTAAAATGATATGCAGTTGGCTTGAATAACACTGGTTTAAACTGTACACATCCATTTTTTTTTGCGATTTTTTTCAGTAAACACTGTAAATGTATTTTCTGTTCATTATGATTTTCTTGATACCTTTCTCTGGCTTCCTTTATTGTAATAATACAATATATAATACATGTAACAAAATATGCATTTATCAATGGTCTATGTTATTGGTGAGATTTCTGGTCAGCAATAGGCTATTAGTAGTTAAGGTTTGGGGGTGTCAGAAGTTACAAAGGAATTACTGTGTGCAGGGGCAGAGAGAGGAGGGGGTACCCTTTAATCCCTGTGTTCAAGGGCCAACTGTAATTACATTTTTATGTTATGTGAGTAGTTTATATGATAACCCTGATACCCTTTCTCTTACTGCTCACTCACAGCCTTGCCCTATTAAGAGGCTAGAAGATGGGTGGAAAAGACAGTTTCACTTTGTACGTATTTTTTTAAAGCATATTATTCTTACATTGTTTTGATCATTAGTGACATAGATTTGAAAAGTGACAGTGCTGAAAATCTATTCTTACTAAATTGAGTTATTAAAAGTCGTGTTTTTGCCCTGGCCTGGGTGGCTTAGTTAGTTAGTTGGAATATCTGTACTGTACACCAAAAGGTTGCAGGTTTGATTCCCAGTCAGAGCACATATCTAGGTTGCAAATTCCAGCCCTGGTCTGGACTGTGAGGGAGGCAACCAGTCAGTGTTTCTCTCTCACATAGATGTTTTTCTCCCTCTCCCTGTCCCTCTTCCTCACCCTCCCTTCCTCCCTCTCTAAAATCAATAAACATGTCCTTGGGTGAGGATTTTTAAAAAAAGTCATATCTTTGTTGTCAGTATTTGCAATGCCTACAGCTCTTTATTTGAACAAATTGAATTATAAATCACAATTTGGGTTTTGATTTTTTTTTTTTTAAGAATTGTCTTAGAAAAGATATTAAGTACTTCCTCTCACAGGAAAAATTTTCTCAGATTGTTACATCATTGAGAATTAGGTATTACAGTTATGTTCCACAATGGAAGTGTAAGTTTGTCTCTCTTTCAAACATTCCTCTCCCTTTGGCTTCCTTTTCAGCGTTCATTTTGCACACATTGGCTTAGTGACCCGAATCCTTAGCAGATTAACAGCAGGAAATATTGTCTGACAGTTTGCTGCCAATGTCTCGTATGTGTGATGTGAAACTCTTTGTAAAAACCGAGCCCAGTGTTTTTGCTGGCCAAGAAGAGGCAAGCTTTACTGGGAGGCTGTTATCTCCCCCGGTGCACGTCTGTGAGCACAAAAGTCTGATTTAGAACAGAGGCTGAATTTGCTACAACAAATGAAGGCAGAAACAGATTGTGTCTGAAAGAAAAGGCCTCATTTTAAAAACAATTGGAGGGCTTACTGTGCAGAAAGTTTCCCTTGTCATGTATGTGCTAAAATTATTTGTTCCAGGAATCTCAGCCTAAACATAGGTTGACTCTTGCATTTGAGCAGTGAATTCTTGTTTTGGCAGTGCTACTTGCAATATATGTGAAAATGTGTAACTATTTTATGTTTTGGCCTAGGATATACTAAAATATGCCAATTTACCCAATACATATTAAAAACCATTTTATGTGTGTTTGTAAAAGATAATTGAATGTACACTGTTTTCTGATAATTATACTATTTTCAACAATTTTCTCAACTCAGTGATTTTTGTTTTCTACGAAAGTAGGATGATTTATTTTATGTGATTTTACTGCAGAGAAATAAGCTTTCAGTAGTATGTCAGTTTCTGTACCAAATTTCAGCATTATAAATCATAAATGTGTTTGGTTCTTTATCAAGAAGGCCTACTAATAATCATCGGCATTTATTGGTTATTTCTTCCCATGAGCTGGGCAATATGTTTCCTGTGTTTTATCTTATTTAATGTAACAATCCTATGAGTTAGTACTAATATCATTTCCATTTTATAACGAAAACAGTGAAGCTGAGGAAATTGCAATGACTTGTCCAACCTCACAGAGCCAGCTAGTTGTGGGACCAGGGCCTAGCCTCAGGGCTTCTGATACACTTCACTTAGAACAGAATGGTATGAAAACAAACTTATATTAGCTAGGGAAATCTATTTTAAAGATGTTTAAATAATGCTAGATAAATTATAATCTGTAGATAATTTAGACAAGGAAATCACTGTTTTGTTTAAAATTTTACCAAGACCGGGAAATAGTTCCATATTCCAATTTTAACAGGATATTTTAGATCATCATTGCTGAAACTGAGTAAGAATGTTGTCAATGTTTGCACAAAGATAAAGGAAAAAAATAACAAGAGAACAAAAAAACACAATGTGGCAGAATAATTATTGATCTAGTTATTAATGTTTGAAAGGAGCAACCATCATGGCTTGCTTTTTTTTTTTTTATTATTGTTGTTCAATTACAGTTGTCTGCATCCTCTCCCCTCACCTCCCCCTCCAGTCCCATCATGGCTTTCTGAAAAGCTGATTCCCCTTGAATTTAAAGGAAGGGCTGCCAATATATGTAACATCTAGACAGAAGAAATTTGATTTCTGCCTCTCATATCAGCGCTCTGTGAATATGCTGCCTGGATCACATTTGGGATTAGACTAAAGATCCCATTAAATCCTGCCCCTAAGGGCATGGATTCTGGCAGTAGTGGTGTGGCCTTTCTGCTGTGCTTATTAAACTTGACATTCAAAGTATACTTTAGCCAGAAAGTACAGAAAGGAAGTAAATGCATGTGGGGCAGCTGGTGCCGCATATTGCTTCTTAGACCTCCTTAGCCTCAGACCTCTGTAAGGAGGTTTATGCACAGCTCCGACAGACCAGGCATCATCGTCTTTTATTCCTGGATTGACCACAGCCTGTTGGTATTTTCCATGTGTGGATTAAAAAAAAAGATCACTCTCCACTTAAATTTCAGGGCAGGCAACGTTAGAGTGGTTTTCTATAAGAAACTGACCAAGAAAAAGGAAAACCCAGGAAAAAGATGACTTGCAGAAAGTCTGGGTGTCCCATGTGGGCTCAAGCTCTGGCCTAGATAGTTTGCTGAGCTCTTCAGATGCTCCTAAACTCCATGTAAGTTGAGCTGCAGTCATTTAGAAATAAGGAGCATTCCAGTCGACCTGTAGAAGTGAGGAAAATGGAAAAACATTCAGTATGGAAAAATGCTATTAGGGAAGGAAGCTGGAAAAAAACCGATGACATTTTACTTTAGGTTTAATCCAAGAGGCTGTGAAGAGAAGCTCATATTCGCGCTGGGAGCACTGGTAGCACATGTGAGGAATGCCGCTGTATCAGACACTGCAACAGAGGCATTAAAAAGGATGAAGTTTCCTGTCCTCGGGGAGCAGATATGCAAGCTCACAAAATGTAGGAATACATGGAAAAATATTATTTCCAGAAGAAGATCAGTGGTCTATTTGAGGCAGATATGTGACAGAAAAGGGACTTAGAGTGTTAATGCTCCTGCCAATTACAAAGTAGTGGAAAGGTAGTATTAGTTTTCCTGAAAGTTCCCTGTATCATCTATATTTCCTTGTATTAACATGAGTGGTTTAAGCCTAAGCAAAATAACAAGAGGCTTTTTAGTTCTTTCGTTTGTCAGGGTGATAGTTTAAAGAAATGCACATATACATTCTGAAGAGCCTTAAGGATACGCACACATCCTGACGGGGGTTTGGTCCTGTGCCTCCTCCGCCCGCCCTCCTAAGAAGCTGGGACTACTAGTTAGCTCCTGTTCTCGAGCAAAAAAGCCTTGCTCTGCCTCATTTTATTCATGAACGTGCAGCTCTGGATAGAGAAGAACTGTTACCCATCTTCTGAGGCTAGATTATTATACTTGAGTTTACAAATTTTTCTAATTTCAGCAGTTAGCCTTTGCTGGAGGAGAGAGAGCTTCACCAGGCTGATTCAGAGCATTGTGAGGCTGAATGAAGAAGCGCATTCTGTTGAAGTCTCATGCTGAGACTTGGTACAGCCTGTGCTTCCTGCTTTTGTACCTGTCGTCTGAAGCACAGATTAGGAGATGACTTCTGGGGACTTGAGGCAGTGCTCACCTCGGAGAACGCACTGCCAGGTGCAGCTCACTCAGCTCTTCCCTGGGTTCAGTGCCCTCTGGTTGTTCCTCCCAGTCACTTCTGTAACCTGCTGGGGAAGCTGGTAATGCTTCTGCTCTGTTAGAAAGGAGGGAATCAAGACATTAATTAATCTACTGGGATCATTCTTTAGTCATGTAGCAGGATGTTGAGTAAAGACTGTATTTTAGCTCCATAAAGGGAAAATACCATCCTTAACAACACTTCTATTCCATGTACAGGGTGGGGCAAAAGTAGGTTTATGGTTCTTTGTATGGAAAATAACACAATAATTAATAAATAATACAAGAATGTGCGTTGTGCACTCACAACTGCAAACCTGCCTTTGCCCCATCCTATATTTTATTCATAGCTTTAAATACAAGTTTGTCATGTTGTATGTTTTTTAATAATTTGGTGGTTTGTCATTTCTCATCTGTATCATTTTAATTCAGCATTTGGCCAGTTATTATTTCTTGAGAACTTAAGTTTCTCAAGAAAATTTGTTTAAAAGAATATCTTAAGATTTTGAGTGTGTGTGTGTGTAAACAAATTTTATAATGCAGCTATGAGTGCATTTGTCCAAGAGGCCTAAAAGAAACTGGTTTGGGCCTAAACTAAATCTGAAAAAGTTACACATTTTCTCAAAAAAAAGTTGCTTTAGACTCATTACAGTTAAGAAATTGTAAGTTATAGATGTAATTTACAACTTACAGCCATACCTGCACGGATCATCTGGAGCCTTAACAACACGCATGTGCCTGACTTACTCTGATTTATTTGACTTGAGGTGGGTCCCTGGGCACTGGTATTTTTTAAATGCTCCCAGGGTCCACAGTTGGAAACCAATACTTTAAAAATATTACTTCTGTGACATTGGTTATGATATGCTAGCAAGAAAAAATTATGTAATGTTTCATCGAGTTACCTTTTTAATCTCTTAATGGTATTTGACCAAAATGAGTCCCCATAAAAGATTAATTCCAGGAGGCATGGTGCCACTGGGAATGTCTTTATAGCTAGTAGGGATATAAGGTGATGTGCAGAGAGACAGCTGTGATATAAGGCAGAATATGGAAAGTGCCCTCTTGGTGCTATAAAGTGCTATAATGTCCAAAGTAGAGAGAAATCACATTTGGCTGGCAAGACAGGAAGTGTTCTAAAGAAGTGGCACTGGAGAAGCTCTGTGAAGGATGAGAGAGACTTGACAGGCAAGAGACAAGGCATTTGGCACATTTAGAGCATCAATATGGGTAATGGGCTAAAACACATCACACCTGTTTCAATCCATGAGTTCGCAGTGATCGTAGCAGACAAAAATCTAATTGGTGACTTTTTGATGATGCTGGAGAGCCAATTCATTACTTTGAAATTGGACAAAGGGAAAGGATTGAGCACTGATCCTGAATTTCATCGTCAAATTGTGTCACTGGATAAACAGTTCTGACAAAGAGAAGTAGGATGTCTCTTTATAGACACACTCTGACTAATAATGAGGACGAATGATTAGGATTCGAATATTCCCATCTTGCAAACTCAGGTGAGTGAATATGGGCAATCATCAGTGATTGCCAATATCACAAAAAAGGCAAGGTTCTCTTTATGCCTGCTGATGAAATTACACAGCATCACTTATGGAAATTGGTCAAATCAGAATCTGATCAAGCTTTTTGATTTAACTACCATTTACAGGAAATACAGGAGACAGACAAAGGAGTTAAAATACACTGTGCAGATGAAAACAGCGATGTCTAGACTGAGGAAACTACAAGTAAATGCCTTGTTCTCTTGGAAATTAATTTCAAGGAGAAACCCAAGATAAATGGGGAATTGCAGATTAAGAATAAAGAGAGGTCAGCAAATGCAGTGTATGGACATATCCAACAAACTACAAAAGAAAAAAAATGGGGAATTAAAATACTGGCTAGGTACTTGATGACATTAAGGACTAATTGCAAATTTTGTCTGGATGTGGTAAAAATATTGAGATTATATATTTTTTAAAAAGTAGGGTTACATACTAAGACATATAGAGATAATATTTTCAGAATAAAAGGCATTTGTTGAAACTGGGTGATGAGTATGCAGGGTTTTATTATATCGCCCTGATTTTGAATATGTTTCAAAGTCCCCATACTAAAGTGTGTTAAGACTAATTTTTAAAAATTGCTCCTCCAAGTGGACAAGTAAAAATTAAAATTTTAATACAAACTTTCCAAGTGATGCTGGTTAATGAGCCATACATTGAGAACTAGTACAAAAGTTATTGTAAAAATCTTGAATGACCTTTTATTTGTGGGAGGTTTCATTAGTGCTTCAGAAAAGCTTATTTCATCCGCAGTATTTGAGTCCTGTGGGAAGGTTCAGAAAGCCTCTGAACCTTCGCCGATGTATCATTTTCAGTTATATCTAGTTTGTATTACCTAATTGGGCAGTGTGGCTCACCAGGAATCACTCTAATTTGTTGCCCTGCTTACATGTTTGTTACCGGGTCATCTTGGTTCAGCTGGCAGGCATTTTATCTTCCTGGAGTGGAGTTTTGTGAGTTCTTCATATATTTTGGAGATCAAACCCTTGTGTGAGATATCATTGGCAAATATATTTTCCCATACAGTTGGTTCCCTTTTCATTTTGCTGATGTTTTCTTTAGCTATACAGAAGCTTTTTATTTTGATCAAGTCCCATTTGTTTATTCTTTCCTTTATGTCCTTTCTTCTAGGGAACATATCAGTGAAAATATCGCTGCGTGGAATAGCTGAGATTTCCCTGCCTATGTTCTCCTCTAGGACTTTTATGGTGTTGTGACTTATGTTTAAGTCTTTTATCCACCTTGAATTTATTTTTGTGTGTGGTTTAAGTTGATGGTCAAGTTTCATTTTTTTGCATGTAGCTGTCCAGATCTCCCAACACCATTTGTTGAAGAGGCTATTTTTACTCCATTTTATGCTTCTGCCCCCTTTGTCAAAGATTAATTCACCATAGAGACCTGGGTTTATTTCTGGGCTCTCTATTATGTTCCATTGATCTATGTAGACACATAGACACTGTGGAGACACATAGTTCTTATGCCAGTACCAGACTGTTTTGATTACTGTGGCCTTGTAATACAGTTTGATATCAGGTATTGTGATCCCTACTGCTTTGCTCTTCTTTCTCAAAATTGCAGCAGATATTCGGGGTCGTTTATGGTTCCATATAAATTTTTTTTAAACATTTTTTTTAATATTTTATTTATTTATTTTCAGAGAGAGGAGAAGGGAGAGAGAAAGAGCAATGTATGGCTGCCTCTCATGTGGTCCCCACTGAGGACCTGGCCTGCAACCCAGGCATGTGCCTTGACTGGGAATCGAACCGAGACCCTCTGGTTCCCAGCCCGCGCTCAATCCACTGAGCTACACCAGCCGGGCCCATATAAATTTTTGAAGTGTTTGTTCTATATCTGTGAAATATGCCATGGTACTTTGATAGGGATTGCATTGAATCCTTAAATTGCTTTGGGTAGTATGGATATTTTGATGTTAATTCATCCAATCCATGAACACGGTATATGCTTCCATTTGTTTGTGTCTTCCTTAATTTTAGACTTGAGGCCCCTAGGTGTGTGTGTGCACCTGGAATGGAGGAGGTTGCTATCATGCCCTTGAGTATGTGTTGTGACTAACACTTTCTAATTTTCTAAAATGTTACTCTTAATAAAATTTCTTTTCTTTATTTTTATTATTGACACTATTATAGATGTTCCCATTTCTTCTCCTTTGCCCACTTCCACCCAGCCCCCACGCCCCTTCCCTCTGGCCATCACCGCATTGTTGTCTGTGTCCATGGGTTATGCATTTATGTTCTTCGGCTAATCTCATCCCCTTCTTTCATTCACTCCCTCCCTCCCCCTCCCCTCCCCTCTGACAGCGCTCAGTCTGTTCTATGTATCTCTTCCTTTTTCCTATTTTGTTCATCAGTTTATTTTGTTCATTAGATTCTACATATAAGTGAGATCATATGGGATTTATCTTTCTCTGACTAGCTTATTTCACTTAACAAAAATTTTGAGTAAAGTAAGATCATTTGGAGTTTAACTTTATTAACCTTTTAAAGTATTTAATTAATTTATTAACAATTTAAAATAAGACATTAGCCCCATTAGCTCAGTGGACTGAGTGCCAGCCTGCTAACCAAAGGGTCCCAGTTCGATTCCCAGTCAGGGCACATGCCTGGGTTGCAGGCCAGGTCCCCGGTGGGGAGCATACAAGAGGCAACCACACATTCATGTTTCTCTCCCTCCGTTTCTCCCTCCCTTCCCCTCTCTAAAAATAAATAAATAAATAAAACCTTTTTTTAAAAAATAAAATAAGACATTAATAAACTTTTCAAAGCAGTTTTAGGTTTACAGAAAAATTGAGCAGAAAGTACAGAAAGTTCTCATAGAATCCCTCTCATTCACCCTCTTCCCTCTTCCCCTATTTTTAACACTTTACATTACTGCGCAACATTCGTTATAATTAATAAATCAATTTGACACATATTATTAACGGAAGTCCATAGTTTACATGAGGGCTCACTCTTTCTGCGGTGCATTATATGTGCATTTTGACAAGTGTGTAATGACATGTGTCTACTCAGTACTTTTGCTGCCCTAAAAATTCTCTGCTCCACCCAGTCACCCCTCTCCCACCCCCACCTTATCCTGGCAGCCCCTGACCTTGTAATTGTCTCCATAGTTTGGCCTTTTCCAGAATGTCATATCGTTGGAATAATATAGTTTATAGCCTTTTCAGATTGTTCCTTTCACTTAGTAGTATGCATTTGAGGTTCCTCCATGTCTTTTCGTGGCTGGATAGCTCATTTCATTTTAGTGCTAGGTAATATTTCATTGTCTGGATTGTAACACAGCTTATTTATCCATTTACCTAATGAAGGGCATCTTAATTGCTTCCATGTTTTGGCACTGTTGAATAAAACTGCTATAAATATTGGTGTGCAGGGTTTCTTGTGTACATAAATTTTCAACCCCTTTCTGTAAATACCAGGGGACATAATGGCTAGAGCATATAGTAAGAGTGTGTTTGCTTTTCCAAGAAACTGCTAGATTGCCTTCCAAAGTTGCTGCAGCATTTTGCATTTCCACCAGCAAAGAGAAAGAGTTACTATTGCTCCACATGTTTGTCAGTATTTGGTGTTGTCTGTATTTTGAATTTTAGCTGTTCTAATGGAGTGTAATGGTATCATGTTTAAATTTGTGATTTTTCTAATAACATATGATGTTGAACATTTTTTCACATGCTTGTTTAATATCTTCTTTGTTGAGGTGTCTGTTCAGATCTTTAGCCTATTTTTTAATTTGGCTATTTTCTTACTGTTGAATTTTGAGAGTTCTTTGTATAATTTGGATATCAGTCCTTTATCAGACATGTGTTTGAAAATATTTTCTCCTAGTCTGTTTCCTGTCATTTTATTATCTTAAAATTTTTCTCTTTTGACACACTTCTTTTAACACCCAACAATTTCATAAGCCAACTTGGAAATGTTTTCAACTAAAATAAAGAGCAAATTAAAATAGTTAAAAATGAAAGTTGTTTGAATTGCTTTGGCGTTTACCATTCTTAGGCTATATAAAGTCTTTCAGATTGTTGGGCTGCAGTATTTCAATGTTCTCTAGCAGAAATAGAAATGCAGTTTTTCAGTGGAATAAAGAGGGCAGTCCACCATTGTTTTGTCATCCTAGAAAAGCAAAAACAACCTTTAGGTTTGGGTCTTAATAGTGAATACAGTTACATGAATGAACTGCAAATGCCTTTGAGTCAGAGACACATGACTTAACTCATAAGAAACAGCAAATAAGCCCCAAAACTCTTAGTCTTTGCTGGTTAGGTAAATTATTCACTGATTTAGAATGCCTCTGTCAATTTTTTTTTAATCCTAATTTTTACTCATTATGGCTATATGTAAACACACTGAATGGCAGTAAGGTTCTTAGATTTTATCACTTAATGAACATCATGTTTTGGGGAACCAAATATTTAACATAAATTCTCTGCAAGTTCCAGTCTGATTGTTGGGCTTTCGTCATATGCTATCACATGAAGATACACGTATATCAACAAGTAGAAATAAGTTGAATAATGTGCTAGAAAAAAAATCATCTGAGTCAGCAGAGTCAAGAATTTGGAGGAGTAGACTTCCTAAGATGGCGGCATAGGTGAATGCACCGTGCTGCCTCGCACAACCAAACAAGGGAAAAAAATCAGAAATTTACACATCCAAACACAGCCAGATCTGACAGAAAATCATATTGAGAGGAAGTCCAACAACCAAGGAATTAAAGAAGATACATTCATCCAGTCTGGTGAGCCAGGAGGAGCAGGGCGGAGGGAGAGCGCTCGGAGACCCCACGGCGAGCAGGTGAGCAGACACAGGACCGCGGTTGGAGGGGCGGTCCCCGCGGGGCTGCAGCACACCCAGACGGGGGTGCCTGACCGAAGCGCGGCCAGCGCCCGGCTCATCCGGACCCAGCAGGGCTGAGACTGGTGGACTGGGCAGGTCCGCATTTGCGGGCAGACGGACCGGGAGAGAAAGCAGGGCACAACCCATCGGCTCGGATTGAGAGCACCTGTGGGGGTGGAGTCCGCGGTGGGAGGAACTCCGGACCTCACAGGAGAGTTCACTGGGGAGACCCGCGGGGGATTGGAGCTGTGCAGCCCGTCCACCGACCCCAGAGCGACCCCCGGAGCCAGTGCAGAGGGGCTCGAATTGCTTGCAGGAGGCGGTGTTGGTGCCCAGAGCGGAGCAAGCGCCATTGTGCTCTCAGGTCCCGCCCCCACAGGCTACATCACAGCACAACTACCGGGAGTTTCCCTGCCCGGGAATCCCCAAGGCTCCGCCCTCCTTACAGTAACAGGCTCATGGAGGGAAAAAAAATGGCCCAAACAAAGGAACAGATTAAAGCTCCAGAACTAACCGATCAAGAGATAGCCAACCTATCAGATGCACAGTTCAAAATCCTTGTAATAAGGATGCTAACAGAATTCGACGAAAAATTATCGAAATTGCTTGAACAAATGAGGAGAGATCTGCAGGGAACCAATAGGGATGAGAAGGAAACTGGGACTCAGATCAATGGAGTGGACCAGCAGAAAGAAAAAAACATCCAACCAGAAAAGAATGAAGCAACAAGAATTCAAAAAATGGAGGAGGGGCTCAGAAACCTCCAGGACATCTGTAAACGTCCCAACATACGGATCATAGGGCTGCCAGAAAACTGGGACTCAGATCAATGGAGTGGACCAGCAGAAAGAAAAAAACATCCAACCAGAAAAGAATGAAGCAACAAGAATTCAAAAAATGGAGGAG
This sequence comes from Micronycteris hirsuta, assembly GCA_004026765.1. Lineage (NCBI taxonomy): Eukaryota > Metazoa > Chordata > Mammalia > Chiroptera > Phyllostomidae > Micronycteris > Micronycteris hirsuta. The sequence continues at coordinate 67,111 of PVJI01009101.1, forward strand.
GGGCTCAGAAACCTCCAGGACATCTGTAAACGTCCCAACATACGGATCATAGGGCTGCCAGAAGGAGAAGAAGAAATCCAAGGAATTGAAAACTTATTTGAACACATAATGATGGAGA
>PVJI01009102.1:0-67201 GCA_004026765.1 Micronycteris hirsuta
CTCTGAGCTTCCTGGACTTCCCAAAAGTCTATTTCCTTCACCAGCTTGGGGAAGTTCTCCATCATTATTTGTTCAAATAAGTTTTCAATCCCTTGGTCTTCCTCTTCTCCTTCTGGCACCCCTATGACTCGGATGTTGGGACATTTAAAGACATCCTGGAGGTTCCTAAGCCTCTCCTCAGTTTTTTGAATTCGTGTTTCTTCATCCTTCTCTGTTTGGATGTTTTTTTTCTTTCTGCTGGTCCACTCTGTTGATTTGAGTCCCAGTTTCCTTCTCATCCCTATTGGTTCCCTGCAGATTTTCCCTCAGTTTCTTTATATTATCCTTCACTTGTTCAACTAATTTCGACCATTTTTCTTCCAATCCTGTGAGCATCCTGATTACCAGTGCTTTGAACTGTGCATCTGATAGGTTGGCTATCTCTTCATCACTTAGTTGTATTTTTTCTGGAGCTTTGATGTGTTATTTCTTTTGGGCCATTTTTTTCTCAGTGTTCCTGTTACTTTAAGGGGCGGGGCCTTAGGTGTTCACCTGGGCGGGGAAACCCACGTCGCTGTGTTGTGACACTGCCTGTGGGGGCGGGGCCTGAGAGAACAATGGCGCTTGCTCTGCTCTCCGCACCCACACTGCCACCCACAAGCAAGCTGCGCCCCTCTGTGCTGGCTCTGGGGTCGGTGGAGGGGCCCACAGAGTTCCAAGTCCCCGTGGGTCTCCCCAATGAACTCTCCTGTGAGGCCAGGAGTTCCTCCCACTGCTACTTCAACCCCCACAGTTGTTTTCAATCGGTTCTTTGAGGCCTTATTTCCCCGCGCCGATGGGCTGTGTGGTCTGCTCCACTCCCTGCTTTTTCTCCCGGTTTGTCTGCAGGCGAATGAGGAGCCGCCCGGTCCATCAGTCTCGGCCCTGCTGGGTCCAGGTGGGCCGGGCGCACAGCCGCGTTTTGGTCAGGCACGCCCGCCGAGGGTCTCTCCAGGCAGCTGCAGCGTTGCGGGTTCTGCCCCGCAAACCGCGGTCTTGCCTCACTCTCTCTGCCTGGCTCCGCCCCGCTTACCGGTCTCGATGAATGTGTCTTCTTTAACTCCTTTGTTGTTGGACTTCCTCTCAGTTCGATTTTCTGTCAGATCTGGCTGTTTTTGTTTATTTAAATTGCTGTTTTTCCTCGTTTGGTTGTGTGAGGAGGCACAGTGTGTCTACCTACACCTCCATCTTGCCGGAAGTCAGTAGTTTTCATTTTTAATTAGTAATATATTATAATGCTTTTTTAACTAAGAAGACAAAAGGCTTAACAAAGTATCCACTGAGAAGACGTGTTACCGCCTTGCCTCTGTCTACCTCACTCTACTCCCCCACGGTCAACTACTTACATTCATTGCTGGTATTATTTCCTTTTTTTCTTATATAAAATGCGACATACATTTACCCTCTTCTGCACCTTGAGTTTCACCCTCAACGATATTCCCTGGAGCTCTTTCTTTATTAGTGCATCTCATGCTTCCTCATTGTTTTTGCACAGCTACCTAATATTCCACTTGTGCATGTACCATAGTTTATCTAACACTCCTCTGCTGATAGATACTTGGGTTGTTTGCAATGTTTTGCTTTTACAAACAAAGCAATAGTGAATAACCTTGAGCAGAAATCATTTTGATGTATGCATATTTGTCAGTCAGATGTATTCCCAGAAGTAAAACTGCTGGGTCAAAGGATAAATACATTTGTAGCTTTTAAAAATATTGCTAAAATGTCCTTCATGGGGGTTGTATCATTGTGTCCTCCAGCTAACAACGTATAAGAGTACCTACTATCCCATGGCCTTGGAAGGACACTGTTGCTCAGCATTTTTTTTATTGTTGCCAAGCTGATCATTGAAGAAATAATGTTGGTTACTATAGCATGGTTTTAATTCACAGAGACATCATGCTATTTTGAATAATGCAAGTGGTTTCTTGGGATGTGCACGCATGTGTGTTCCTGTTAATCTGTCTTTGCCCCATACTGTCCTCAGGTCTCAAGCCATAAAATCAGTGCTGTAAGTGGAGCCATGTTAATGAGGCTTCCAGGATTTGTTGTTGACCCTTTGGTATGAGGTAGTAGATGTGATGGCAAGAGCCTTTGAACACAGCCAGGAGAAAAATTCAGGAGCACAGAGTCTGGTCCTGGATTTGCCAGTAACTGATTATTTGCTTTGAGCCAGTCATGGACTCGCTAAGGGTTCCGTATCCTCATGTGGTAGTAGTATCAGTAAGCAGAATAATAGGAAAGGAGAGAAACAAAGTTTTAATGACTGCTGCTGAGGAAGGAAGAGTATGCGAGAAAACACGAATTTAAAGGAGAAAAAATATGCCTGGCTGAGACCATCAATTGGAAATACTGGACTAGTAAAAATCTGGGGAATGATACAGACATACTCTAGAGTCAATTTTAGTTCCATTATGGTGAAATAATCAGATAGATTCATGTAGTATCAAACCCTCTTGAAATTAAAAAGGGACTGGTGTTTGTAAACATTCAACTTCAAAACCTATGATTGGATACAAATAAAATTTATTTTATTTTGGAGATCATGCACATCTTATGACCATAATTTGAGTTAAATTTAAATTCTAAATTAGTATGCTTAAAATTATATGTTAAATGTCTGGCCATTGATATTTATTAAATATTTATTCCCTGGTTGCCAAATTTTTAATACATTTGGGTTACATTTATAAGGGACACATTTCTGCAACACTTAGCTGAATATAGAGTACAATTCTATTTTATTTGAAAACTTATTTGCTTATTGGTAACTTGTATAAAAGAACATCACAGAGACTACACACTAAAAAAACATATAGTCTTCAGACCTATCCTATCCAGATTGTAGAATTAAAAGTAATTTTATTTTTTTCTTACCTATAGGTATTTCTATCATTTTTCTACAATGGTCATTTGTTATCTTTGAAAGCATTTTTACAAAACCAAGGAAAAAATACCTTGATTGGTTTAAAATGGAGCCTAGGGTAAGTTTCACTGTTAAAAATTCAGTGGGAGAAGTTCTCATATCTAGTCAATGCTCTTAAACCAACCGGAGGCATTTTAGATGAAATAGAATAACAATTTCTAGGTGCTTTTTCCTTTTTTAGGGATCTATTTGAACACTTTTACAATATCATTCTTTCCTCATTTTACATTTCTTTTTTGAACACAAAATAGAAGAAATCACGAAGCTTGCAGGTGAAAGCCTTTCAGTATACCTATTTATATGTAAACATAATTTTTCAGCCACTTTGTTTTATGTTTCTCATAATTTCCAACAAATGTAATAGGTTGTAGTTCCATTTTCTATTGGATTATAATGGTTATTTTCACAGGACGCTGTTCACAGTATCTTCTTAACTGGTCTCTGGACAATCCATCTGATATATGACCAGATTAGTGTATTCCTAAAACACCACTTTCATTACGTAACCTTCCTGCTCAAAAATCTTCAATAGTTTCTGTTATTTAGAGTTGCAATTTTTAAGTTTTTAAATAGTAGCACACTTCCCCCCCACAGAAAGCCTTATGTGGAATCCCATGTCAAAAAAAAAAAAAAAAAAAAAACAACCAGGTGAAGGTAGTATTTGATAGAACTTATGATAAAATCAACCAGTAAAAACCAGGAGGCTATTTTGATGCACACAAAAAGAGCTTTGAGTGTTATGGTTGACCCTGAAAGTCTTCAGCTTTCAAAATATTTCTGTATTTTATTCTGGTTCCACAGATCTGAGAAAAATCACAATTTATAAAAATAAGTAGGTGCTGTTAATAAAAGTCTTCTTAACAGCTGAGCTTACAATCACAACGAATCACAAAATTACATCAAAAGTTGACTCTAAGATTTGCAATGAAAAAGTGAGTGCGTCAGTGGAAGTTCCTGGGTTGAAACGTGACATATCACACATTTGAGTGTGGATGCCGGTTTTCTTTGTCTGTCTGTTTCCTTGTTTCTTTCAGCTACATGACTTGAAATTCAGAAAAACAGTTTTTAAATTATTAAAGATCGGGTTTCTTCAAAAGACCTTCTTAGTTCATGGAAGGATTTTCACCAAATGAGAGTTGGCTGGTTCTTTGTACCTTAAAAACAGGCATTCTTTTTTCCTTCTTGATCCTATGTTGTCAGCCATCTTTTTCCATAAAAGGACCAGTTTTGTCCACCTGGAAAGTCTGCCGAGGTGGGGAACATTCTTCTTTGTTGATCTCTACAAGTGTAAGGAATTGTTCTTGTGTTATTCACACTCTTCTCACTTTGTTACTGTGCGATTTCAGTGGGGCCTTGAATAAATGGAAATATACCTTTCATCAAAAGTTCCAAGACCATCCTTTTCACCGTGCTTACTTGGCCTTCAAATTCACAAAATCTGGTAATAGTCTCCTGAACAAACATTAGGCTTGTAGATGGAAAGCTGTGAGATTGCTCCTTTAGCCTCAGATGTGCTTTTGCATTGTGTCATTTTTATTCTGCGCTCACTGATTATTGTCAACCACAGAGGCAAAGCAGTTTTTACATGTTGCATAATTCACTCTTACTTCCTCAGAATCTATCCTTCTAATGATTTATCCCATATGCACAAATGCGAGTGTGTTTTCATATCACTTTCATTTTTTTAAATTATTTTTACTTTTTGTCTTATTCATCTGTCACTTTTTGTTACTCTTTTTAACACACATTGTTTTTTGCTCTTGCTGGATTGTGATAAGGTAACTACTGACTGAACATATTAAAACTAAATGCATTCAGCAAATACGCCGTAAACTCACACAGACACTAGTCCGAACTAAAGTAAACAGCACAACCATCGACACCATCTGTTGGTGACAGGCAAAACAGGCCCACTGCTGCTCCGGAGAGTGGCCCTCTGTGCACCTCCGGCAGAGTGGAAGTCGCAAGTTTGTAAGCTGAATTTTCGTAAGGAATTTCTGTCATTAGCAAGCGCACTTGTCAAAAGCATTTCAAATCAAGCATTAGCAGACTATAGCTACAAGTTCGAGAAAAGGTTAGCAAACTAATCCTGTAAAGGATGAGACAGTAAATATTTTACACTGTGCCAGTATTTGGGTCTCAGTTGCGACTACTCAACTCTGTGTTTGGAGCACAAAAACAGCCAGAGATAACATGTAAACAAATTAGTGTGGTCATGGTCTAACAAAACTTTATTTACAGAACAAGCAGTGGGCCAGATTTGGCCCACAGACTGCAGTTTGCTAACCCCTGTGGGGCAGTACAAGCAATTCTTGTTTGTGTGGCTCAGTGTGTGTTAATAAATAAGTAATCACTGTGGTAGATCAGAGATGGCAGCAAATTATTTGCTACATCTCTCATTGACAAGTGGAGTCTAATTCCTCACCCCTTGAGTTGGAGTTGTTTTTAGTGACTCGTGTGACTAGCAGAAGGCTGCTTGAGTGTCATTCTGGGATTTCCTCCTGGGCCTCTTGGCATGCTCGTTTTTGGGAAGCCAGTAACCTGTGACAAGGCTGACAACCCTGACACAGCTATGTGGCAAATGGGCTCAAGACACATGACAAAGCCCTGGGTGGGGCAGGGCAGGGGGGAGACATATCAAGAGCATGTCAAGGAAGAAGCTATTGGAAGTGGATGGCCCACCAGATGAGCCTCTCCAGCTAGCGCCAAGTTGACTAGAAATAAGGCACCCCTACTACATTCTATTCAAATTGAAAATAGGCCCAAGTAAAGATTTTTGTTGTTTTCAGCCACCACATTTTGGGGTGGTATAGTGAATTTAAGAAGTTCAGGACTAATGAAGGAAAAAGCACGACCATGCGGCAGCACTAGTGCACAGTGAGCTTCATCTGGGTGGTGCCTGGCCAGGTGAGGAGAAGTCACGGCAAGATACCTTCCAGAGACAGTGACCCAGGACCACCCCCGGAAGGGGAAGAGGACGCAGGGATTCCTGGGAGACGGCAATCAGAGAGCAAGCTTACATGTTTAGATGACATTGTCAGCAGCTCCCTCTGTGGGGCAGTTTGGGGTCTTTTATAGCTCCTGGGTTTGTCTTAGGTATGGCTAGCAGACACTGGGTGCAGCTTATAGGGTGTGCAAAGCAAGCAGCCTCTAAATGGGCAAAAATATGCTACTTGGGCTCCATTTTTAAAAACTTGATGTGCAAATGTTTGAGTTAGTGCTAGCAGGCTTTAATCTAACAGATTCTGTAATGAAATAAGCAACAGAGGGGCCAACACAGAGGGAACCAGTTCGGCTCTTTATGTAACAGGTGGTTTATTATGCAGTGACAAGTAGCCCAGTCCTGCAGCCGTGTTATAGTGCAATCTTCTCAGGTACCCATAGTTTGTTCAATTAGATTCCACACTTTTTCCCCACCAACAGTACAGATCCTAAATGTTTTGTGTTCCGCACAGGATTCAACCCAGTGCCTTACTAGCAGTGGCTAGGCAATAAATATTTCTTGAATAGTGCACAGATATTTTCATGGCCAGAGAAGTCACTATTGTGATTGGTGGGCACAAAAACAGGCCCATTGACATGCAAAAATACAAATATTCTGGAGTCCGCAAAAGAGGGCACTTTCTGTAAATGTTTGAGAAGAGACGTGGAATTTATCTTTAGCTCTGTTGATCAAATCGCATCCTTTGGAATCCACTTTACTCTTATTTTCTGAGTTACATGTGCTTTGAAGAATACGATTAAAATGCACTGATAAGCCAAATAACTTTTCTCAGTATCATTTGCAGTCCTGGCCATACTATAACTGACATTAATTGGTGTGTTCATTCTATTAATTAGTACATATAATCCTCAGAGATGTAGATGAACCAGCTTTGTTTACTAGCAATATGCCACCCAGACTCATATCTACTTGATCAATGTGGGTTAAGGAAAATTATACACAAATTATTTATTGAACTACTATTAGGGACAGAAAACTCTATGAGGTACTTCAGAGGCCGTCACTGTGAATGAGACGAAAGGCCTGCCTTCAAAGGGGTTCAATCTGAAAGGGCAGCTGGGGTTCACATGAAAATAAGAATGAGGTGAGGAAGAATAAAATAAACATCACAGAAGAAGAAGAAATGTGGGGTTTTAGTAAATAGAGAAATCTGAACTGATTTTATTAATCAGGAAAGTCTCAAAGAAAAGGAGAATTTTAGGAGGGGTTTTACAGAGAGATAACTTTCGAGTAGCTAATTTAAATAAGTTGTTATTATTTTCTAACCAAGTCCTGCTTAAACTTAGACAAAAGACCTATAGGTGTTTGAAATGAAGTATAGCAGACTGCTCTTGAAAAATAAAGAGTAACGTGGGAGACTCCTGTGACCCCAGGCAGCAGCGAGTGCGTACAGCAAGCACGGCAGTGTGCCCTGACAATCGTCCAGATGCCACAAACGACCAAACAAGAGAGGGCATCTGGGTGTGCGGCGTGTGTGTGAGTAGTGAAAGACAGAGTAGCAAAGATGAGTTGGCCTCGGATGGAGGCATTTTGTGCTTCATTTGCAAGACAATAGGAACTCATGGAAGGTTTCTGAGCAAGGGAGTCATGTCATTAAAATTGGATCTTTTTTAAAAAAATTTTATTTTTTAATTTTAGAGAGAGAGAAGATGGAAAAGAGAGAGAAAGAGAAACATCAGTTCGTTGTTCCACTTATTTTTGCATTCATTGGTTGATTCTTGTATGTGCCCTGACTGGGGATCAAACCTGCAAGCTTGGTGTATCGGGATGGTGTTCTAACCAGCCGAGCTACCCAGCCAGGGCTAAAGTTGGGCTTTTTGAAGATCAACTTGGTGAGGGGAAGCAGGAAACTGGATGCATGGAGGTTCACTAGGAAAATAGTGTTGAGGTTATCACAACAGTTTCACTGAAGAGATGGAAGATCGTGATGGTTTAAACTAGAGCAACAGCCAGAGACAAGGAACATCGGGGATAGCTGTGAACGACAGTTTTAACTGGAACTCTTTGAGAAGCTAGGAGGAGATAGCCATTCAAGCCAGCTAAAACTAAAATCCGTGGGAGTATTTTATGGCACGAGATCTTTTCATGAGAATTCAAGAAGAGAGCTCCAATTCCGATGGATCTTCAAGATATTGAAATTGGAAACCCACGCTGTGCCATGCCCCAGGCTGCGTCACACAGGTCTGAGGACAAGCCTCATCGCTTGCCCCTCTCCACAGGCTCCCGCCTTTTTCCATGCCCTCATGACCATCTTCCTATACTTGGGATCTCCAGCTCATAACTTGAACTTGCATGTTTGCCTCAGAATTCTACAGCTCTGACTTGATCATGTAAGCCCTCAGCTATAACTTCTCTCGCTAATTCACAAGTCTCTCAGCTTCCTAGTTCTAAACTTCCTGCAAGCAACAGCTGATTGGTCCAGATGGTCTTTTCTCCCCAAATCACTGGCCAACTGTGGATGGCCTGTCCTTGATATGAGTGGACAATATATTTTAAACAGCTGGGATCATTGCCAGGGCGGAGTCAGTACCGGGTACATGGTAAGGAACAGAGTAGTCTTGACCTGCTCCTTCCTTCAGAAATCATGATAAACTGGGAAGAAAGGGCCGGATACTTCAAAATATATCTTATCAATTGTGGCTCACAACCGTTCATGTGGAAGTTCAGAATTCAAGCCTTGACATCCGGAAGAAAAGTAGTATTGTTAGCTGAAATAAAGTGGAGGGGGGAGGGGCAGTGAACGATGATGAATTACGTTATTGATCTTCAGAGAATAAGCTGAAGATATCATCTGCCTGGATTTTCTTGTAAATGGACGGAGAGAATTCCTGAGGCAAGACTAAATTATAAATGAGGATCTTTATGAACTTCTTCCTTTTGGAATGTAGCTAAACAGTGGATGAAAAGGTTACCTGTTAAATAAATTTCAAATGTGAATAAATAAAATCTACTTTATGGCTAAATAACTTCAGGTAAATGACGCCCTGTCTTCTGAGCCTATTAACCTCAGAAAGTTTGGTCATAGCGCAGTAAATGACAAATAGTGCTGACCACATCTTTGAACTTCTAGGATGTCAATAATAGCATTATTCAGGCACCTTTTAGGTCAAAGGAGTGAATTAAATTTACAAGAGACAAACATTTGCTTTATTGCTGAACTGTCACAATTCTGGATTCCTTGACCTGGAAGATGAGGTAATAGAATAAGAAACTGGGCACGGAGTAGACTTCATTTCTAACGCATTGCTCAAAGACGTCATCATATTGTGGACTGATGATACTTGTAATGTGCACGGCTATTTCTTGCTGTTATATGGTCTGATTGAACATTTCTAGAGAGGGAACACTCAAATCACAATAAAAGAGCCCAGTAAGTTTTCCAATTGTTCTCATCACTGGAAACGTCTTCCTTTCAGTGAGTCAAATTCTGCTTCCAGTATCTATAGTCCGTGATCCTCATTCTTTCCTCTGAAGCTGTACAGAATAGAAGTAATTTTCTTCAGCCACTTGTTATTTGACATTACTCTGGATTCCCGCACCATCTTCTTAGTCTTCTGGATGGACTGATGGCTACTTTTGCTGATTTCTTAATGTGGTCTGAAGACAGGATTCCAAGCGCATATACCAACACAATGACCTAGTGAGCGGTAGATAACTCGAGTGTTAGGAAAACTCGGGAATAAATTTTCTTTTTGAAAGTTATATTTTGAAAAAGCCACCAGGCCCAGACTGGTGTGACTCAGTTGGTTGGGGGTTGTTCTACAAACTAAAGGGTCACTGGTTCAATTCCCAGTTGGGGCACAGGTTGCTAGGTTGTGGGTTTGGTCACTGGTTGGGGAGCCTTTGGAAAGCAACCAATCATTGTTTCTCTGTCACATCAATGTTTCTCTCCCTCTCTTTCTTCTTCCCTTTGCCTCTCTCTAAAAATCACACACACACACACACACACAAAACATACAAAGCCACCAGATATTTGATCAAAGACTTGTAATGATGAGAAGGACACCTAAAACATACGTAGATTTCCAGAATTTCCAAGGCTGTTTCTTAGTTGGGATTTCTCCACATTGATACTAGCAATACTAGTTTTATTCCTGATGTTAACTCCTCAGGATCCAAATAAAAGTAAACAGTTACTATCTGTTCTTTGATATAAGAACAGAAAAAAGAAAACATTCTACTTATCAATACTAACCTGATCTGCTCTTGACTATCTTTAAAAATCTGCTATTAAATTGATTTTGAATATATAATGCATATACATAGTACAAAATTCAAAAGATACCAAATAACATATAATAAACAATTACCCTCCCTGTGACCCAAACCCCCAACCTCCCAGGAATGCCCCAAAGGCTTTGACCGATACCAAGTTTCTTTTGCAGCCTTCCAGAGATATTCTATAGGTATGTGATTATATATGCAAATAAAAACTAACCTTTTGTGCATAAATTGTAACACTATATCTTGGAGGTCATTTTGTGACAACATAGAATTGCCTCATTCTGTGAAAATATCCATTGTGCTCTGGTTTACTATCTCACCGTCCACCTTTGTTAGACATTTTGGTCGTTTTCAGTCTTTTGCCAGTAAAAACAGTGCTGCAGTGAACATCTGCACACACAACAGGTTCCTGAATAATGTTCTGTTCAGTGTTTTTTGTTGTAATGTTGGTAAGATGCCTTAGTAGCTTAACTCTTGCTTATGTCATTAGCTTATTTTAAAATTTTTCTTGTTATACATTGTTTCACTTAAAGTTACAGGCCCTTCAGTGAGAACTTACTGGTTTTTTTTTTCGTTAATATGTATATATATACCTGTAAAATTAATCACAAGAAATGATGATATATCAGACAGCATGTAACTTTTTATTTATTTTTTGGTAGAAACTACATTGTTTATTTATTTTCTATTGAATTGCATGCACACTTTTTAATTTAAAAGATGCTGGAGACTCCAGAGAATCTGTACAACAGTGTGTGAATTTCTCCACATACAGTACTTGCCAAAATAGCATATTATGAAATTTGTTGATCTTGGACAGCATAAGGGTGAAAAATAGTGAGACGCAGCTCACTTTCATTTTAACCTTGGCAATTTTGTAATAGTGATGTTGAACATCTTTTTAAATGTTTAATAGTTGTAAGCATTTTCTTTTTCATTACTGAACAGTTTGTATCTGTTTTCTATTGAGTTTAAAGATCTTTTTAAAAGATTCATTTGTGCACTTACATGTGCAGCTATTAACATTCAGTCCATAATATGACACAAATATTTTCTCTCAGTTTTAGATATCTTTAGCTAAAGAATTTTTTGACATGCACATTTTAAAAATATATTTAAAGTTGGAAAAGTTTCCTGTGAGCTTACATAAAAGCCTTTCCATTTTTTATAATAATGTTGCATTTTTTAATTTAAGAATTTTTGATCCATCTGCATTTATTTTGATGTAGGGATAAGGTGAAAATTCAACTTTATTTTTTTTCAGATATTCAATTATCCTAGAATTATTTATTGAACATTCTGTTTTTCCCCAGTGATGTGAAATCCCACTGTTGTCATTTACTAACTGTTATTTGGGGATTCTATTTATAAACGCACTCTACTTCATTGGTCTATTTATACATGTGTGTGCCAGTACACCTCTGTTTCAATTATTATAATTGATAGGACTAACCTTCCCCAGTGGCTGAATTCTTTTTCACAGAATTTTTCTAATTATTCATGCATGTTTATTTCCACGTGTGATGTTTACAAGCTTTTTTAGTTAAAAAAACATCTATTGGAATGTTATTGAGATCATGATAAACATAATAGGTTTTTTCGGGTACAATAGAGACAGTTATAACATACCTATTCTCTTTAAGACTAGAATATAGCTTGTGCATATTTGTGTATTTTTCCTTTAGTACCATTATATACCTGCCCTACAGAGTTTTACACATTTCTTGTTGTTTATTCTCAAGTATTCGATTCTTTTGTTGCTATTACGGTTTCTCTTTTACATTTCAAAATGGTTACTCTTTGTGTATACCATGTGTTGCTTAATGACAGGGATATGTTCCAAGAAATGCATCCCTAGGTGAATCTGTCATTGTGTAAACATCACAGAGTGCACTTCCTCAGACCTGGATGGGGTATAGCCTGCTACACACCTCAGCTAGATGATACGGCCTATTGCTCCTAGGCTAACAACGGCACAGCATATTATTGTACTGAACACTGTAGGCAATTGTAACACAATGGTGTTTGTGTATCTCAATATATCCAAACACAGAAATGGTACAATAAAAAATATGGTATAAAAGATTTTAAAAAATGATACTCCCGTACAGAGCACTTACCATAACCGGAGCTTGCAGGACTGGAAGTTGCTCTGGGTGCGTCAGCGAGTGAGCAGCGAGTGAACGTGAGGACCCAGGACACTGCTGCACACGCAGTGTGGCCCCTGAACTGGCAGCATGAGCAGTGGATCTCACAGGCTTAAGGGCCATGACGAGCAAAACAACAGAAGAGTAAATCAAGCACCGGAGAAAGTGATGCAATCCACGGAGGAGGTGAACGCGAGGTGCCTGAGGCTGCTGCCAGGGTGACAGCGCATACTGCTTTACAACAAACTTTTTTGTGAGTAGAAATAACAATAAAAAAATATAATAAATAAACCAGTGACGTAGTTGTTTGTTATCACTAGCAAGTACTAGGTACTGTACGTACATAATTGTATGTGCTGTACTTTTATACACTGGCCGCACAGTAGGTTTGCTCACGCCGGCATCGCCGCAAACCCGTGAGTAGTTCACGCGCTGCGGCTCTCTGACAGCTGCGCAGTCACTAGGTCCAGCGATGTCTGAAATGTCATTATGTAGCACGTGACTGTAGAAAGAGTACATCCCAGTGCCTTTACTAAGTTATCAAGTAAAAAATTTTAAATGCACCTAGTACTATTTTAGTAAGAACTTTTATCATAAGTAAATGTTACTATTTTATCAAATATATTTTCAGCACTGTGAAGATGAGTATATTATTTTTCTTATTAGCTTTGTTAACAGTGAAATATGTTCTTAGAGTTACTAATGCTGAAACAGTTTTGCATTTCTACTATGTACCGGGTCTAGTCACAACCTATTATTATTATTTTAAAATATGATCTATTTCACTTACTTATTTCTTAGAATTTTAAAAATCAATTCTCATAAGTAAAATAAACCTCTGTTTTCTGTTGTTTATATTGTCAGGTTTGGGTCATGATATTATTCTTGTACCTTAAAAATCATTTTGAAGTTTTTCCTGCTTGTCTACATTCTAAAACAGTTTAATTAGCCTGGAGTTCTCTGTTTTAAAGTTTCAGAGAACACTCTGGTGACACTCCTAGGCCTTGCACACACTGAGGGAGGGAAGTGAGAACAACATGGCTCTTTGCTCATTTCCCAGTTTTATTTATATTTTATAACTCTTCTGTGGTTTGTTTTCATAATTTCTACTTTCTTATAAATTGATATATCTCACAGAGGTTTTCAAATTATTTTTTGCACCACTGAGCAAAATAACCCTTTATTTAAATTCACTCTGTATTGAGTTACTTTCCCATTTTCTTCTCTTGCTGGCATACTTCTTCCTTATTATCTTGGTTGCATTAGCTAATGTCTTCTCTATTTTTTTTCTTCTTTTAAATAATTAACTTTTAGATTTACTTAGTATTTCTATTATTTTTTTCGGTTTCTTAATGCATTTGTTTCTAAATCTTCATCCTTTTTATCTTAAAGCTATGACTTACTAATGTAAAAAAACATTCCTCGGAAGAGCCGTGTTTAAACTGTTGACAATCATTTATATCTTAAGAAAAATAACTTTCAGATTATTTTTCAAAGCTAGGTTTTGTTAAAGAGAAGGGAGAGTTATTAATCAAGCAATTACTTGAGTCCTAAAGCAAGGGCGTAGTGACAAGAGCAAGCACTGTGTGGGGGGTATGGGGAGATAAATACCTTCCTTGTGACAGTGTCTCCTGCACCCACACATCAGAATTTGTCCCTCTCACATCATCGCAAAATGGCTCAACATTCCTGGGGAAAAGCTAAGTTAGTATTTATTGGAAAAGTGCTTAAATTAAAAAAAAAAAACATTTAAATTAGCTACATAAATTATGAAACATAAGTCATGGTATCTTTTCTTTCTCAGCAGTAGAAATAAAGCAAAACCACGCAAACAGCTTTATGGAGAGGCCCATAGCCAGCTACAAATCCTGCCAGTCAGGCCACTTTATTCACCCTGTGGAGGTGCTGCCACAGAAGGGACAGGACAGGTGGGTGACCAACAATGACAGCCCAGGGCTGCCTCAGGTAGTCCTGCTTACCCCTGAGGGTTGGTCCCTCCTCTTTCTTATGGCCTCCTCCTCTTTCTGACAGCTGACCATCATCTTGTGTTTTTAAACACTTTTTTACATACTTTCCTCAGCTTGATCCTTAAAACAACCCTGTGTAATAGACTTCCCTCTCTCCCACATCTAACTGAACACAGGTGTTGATTTTTGATTCAAAATGTCACTCACGTCTTTCTTGTCTCTCTACTTGCATGCCCTTGCTAAGTCAGGACTTTATTATCTCGCACCCAGATTTCTGTGGTACTTTCCTATCATCAGGATGGGCTAGCTGTTGTAAAGCAAACAACTTCCAAACCTCAGGAACACAACACAAGTTTATTTCTCATTCACATCATTGTTTCATGCAAAATATGGTTGAGGCCAGGCAGGGTAGAAAATATTCAGATACCCAGTTTCCATGTAACTAAGGTTCCATCAGACAAAACTAGCAAGGAATGTATAAGTATTTTAAATTTGTATCTTCCTTAAAGTCTATGAAATAAAAATTAATATGAATTACAAGAACAAATTTTTTTAAAATAAATATTTGGTTCATTGTCTTACTTATTTTAATTCATTGACTATGTAGTCACTGAATATACACACACATACACACATATAATATACACACACATACACACATATAGAGAGAGAAAGAGAAAGAGAGAGAGATTTCATTCTTTCTTTATTCTCTATCAAACGCAACACCAGATAATGTCCAAATGTCCAGGTAGTTCCCACATTGCTCCATTGCTCTGCTTGAAGGTAAGATTTTCTAATGATCCAGTTACCCCAATGGGTCTCACAGCCTGGGGGAAAACAACAGAGGGTTTTTTTCTCTTGCTATATTTCATGCTTATTTATTAGTTAATTTTTAAATCTTTTCAAAACAAGCAGCATATAGCTAATTAATTGATTTTTAAAACTCTCAGAGTGAGACCCCACTCCAATTACTAAAGTTTATGTTCATGGTCCATATCCCCCTTCTGAGAAGGAGCTAGAAATCTTTTTGCCTTGGTTAGAGATCCCTCCTTTAGGCCTAGGGCCTGCCAAACAATGCCACTTTTTAAGGAAACTCCTTCTTTGGTCCTTTTCCCTAAGTTAATTGAAGCCTTATGCCTTGGATATAAAGCAGATGATGCAACTTAATTATGGTACCAAAATCTGTGCCAATACTATCTTTGAAATAAAATGTAAGAGCACCTCCTATTTTTATTTTCATTCTTAGTCTTATTTATTTTTAATGTATTTGCTTCTGAGCCTTTGGAAATTTGTTGAATGGTAATACATGCATGATACACAAATAAAAACATTGATAAAATCCATCTTTCTGTCTGTCCCCCAAGCCCTAGTTCTAAGAAGCAGAGGCCACCTGTGTTACCAAAAGGTGGATTTCCAGACAAGTGTTCTTTATCTTGCCTTTTTCCTCTCATTTGCTATTTATTCTAGGCATTATTCCACATCAGTTTATAGTATGGTACCTCATTCTATTTTATGTCTTGCATAATATCCATTGTACAGATGAACAATATTTGCTTTTAAACCAGCTCCTGGTTACCAAGGTTCTTGGGTTTCTAGTCATTTGCTTCACAGACAATGTGGCAATGAATACCTACGTATCTGTGTCCTTGAGTACTTGCTGCAGTGTGTCATAGAATATATTCTTAAAAAGGAATGAGTTAGGTCAATGGTATGTTTCTGAATTTAATTTTGCTAAACATTACCAAACTGCCTCATCGATAGAAGTTCTTCAAGTGTATTTTCCCAACAATTCCTGTCGCTGCTGGTGCCCCTGCCCCTTTGCCAGAACATTTTTTTCAAAATGTTTATCTTCACCGTTGTCACGGGTGAAAAATACTTTCTCACTGGCATCTTAATAAGCACTCCTCATAAGAGGGCATTGAATATATATTTAAATGCCATTAATAAATAATACAACAATAATAAAGCATTATAATCATTATAAACATAAGAAATATATTTTCAATATAGTAATAATTATACTAATAATCATGATAAATATGATAAATAACAAACACACACCATTTGGTTTTAAAACATAGTATCAGTCAGATGAAGACCTTTGTATGCTATTCTTTAATTGAATTTCCCCATTTCTTCTTCTCAAAAGTATCAGCTGCCCTGAATTTAATACTTTTCATTTGCAGGTATTTATTTATGCCTTATAACACACATATGTATTCCCAAACTGTGTGATTTTATGTATTATTAGTTTGCGTGGTTTTAAAGTTCACGTAAATAGTGTCATTTCCTTTCCTCTGAAATATACTTTTCATCCACAACGTTATTTTGTGAGAATTCATTCATGTCTATGTAGCTCAAATTCATTCACTTATCCTACCACTCAGTATTCCATTGAAAAAATACATGACAATTTGTCTATTCAACTATTGATGTTCATTTGGTTTGTTTCCAGCTGTGGTTCTTTCAGGCGGCGCTCTTCTAACCATTCTTGTAAATGTCTCTTCGTCAACACGTGAGCAGACATACCTGGGATTTGGGCATCTTCAACTTTACTACATAGTATCAATTTGCTTTTGAAAGTAATTGTCCCAATTTCTACTCTCATCAGCAGTCTGGAAGAGTTGCTGTTGTTTCATATCCTTGCCAAAACTTGGCATTCGGAGAGATTAATTCTTTGCCAATACAACAAGTTTGAAACAGAATCTCATTGTGGTTTAATTTGCATTCCCTGATTACAAATGGAAATAAGAATTTTTATATAAAAGCATTTGTCTGTTTCCTTTATTTAAAGTGCTTCTTTGTGGTCTTAGCTCATTTTTTTCTATTTGGTTATTGTTTTTGCTTTATTTTTCATTGTTTTGTAGGAGGTTTGTTTTTTTTAGGAGACAAGCTAGCTTAGCCATCATTTTCATCACAAATTATTTTTCTGGATTTTTATTTTTCTTTTCTTTATAGTAGATTGTATTTATACATCCTTATTTATAGTGAATTTTATTTCTTTTAAAATGGATTATTTAAATTTATATATTTATACATATGTTCACATAAACAATTTTATATAAATGTGTAAATATTACCAAATATAAGAATGTCATGAATGTGCAATTTTTTTCTGGCTTTGTTTGGTTTTCTCCTCATTCTTTTTTACTTTCCCCCTCACATGAACTTCCTCCTCCTTCTTGCAAAGGTAATTCTTTTTTTTTTTTAGTTAGTAATAACTATGTAAGGTGCCCGGTGGGTACTGGAAATATCAGGAGGAACAGTTTTTAAAGTATACACTTGTCTAACTGCTATGCTGTACATCTAAAACTAACACAAAGTAATATCGAATGTAAACTGTAATTTACAATAAAATTTAAATTAAAAAAGATAATTATGTAATGAGATAGAGGTATTAGCTAATACTATGGTGGTAATCATATTGCAATATATAAATGTGTACAAATCAACATGTTGTATACCTTAAACTTACACAGTTATACATCAATTATGCAGAGGTGGGAAAGAGTAGATTCACATTATGACATTCTTTTGAGTTAATAAAGCTATTGTAACAATTAAAATCTGTATGTCTTTTTTCATATGAACAAATGTAAACCTACTTTTGCCCACCCCTGGATTTCAATTTTAACAAAATAACTCATATTAAAAACTTTATTATTTATATTTTCACTATATTCAAATAATCCTATCTAGACATATATTTACAGACATGTACACTTGTGTTCATAACATACAGGGTGTTTACATTTTTGTCATTATTTGCTTTCTAAACATAGGATTATGCTAACATATTTTTTACTTTTTATATTTTTACTTAACAATGAAAATCCCTCCAAGTCAACTTGTATAGTTCTAATTTGTTCTTTTAATGGCTCCTATTTACATCAGCAAAAGTTTTGCTAAGCAAAAGCCACCAACACTTTTAGGGACTTAAAAACGGATAATTGTACTTAGTCAAGATTTTAATAATGTATTTTGGATTTGATACATTTAATAAATGTATTTATTTAAATGCATGAAAGTAACATTGACTTTAAGGAGTTCATTTTCCCTCCTAAGGTTTTCTTGTGGTAGAAATTAATCTGTAAGTGAATATAGATAGATAGAGCACAGAACCAAGTGACAGAAATACATTCTGTTCTATTCCCAGCTGTGTGGACTTGGGGAAATAATTTACCTTCCAGACTCCAGTTACCTCATTTGAAAAATGTAGGATAGAATTAGGATGTAGGCTGTGTTCCTGATGAAGTCACATGCAGTATTAATTCAAAATTCAGTCAGTTCAAGACTAATCTGAGGTTTGTCAAGGATTTACAATTCACCAACTGATGTGGCGCCACCATGTGGTAGCAGTGTAAACACAGTTGTAAACGTATTTGATTCGTTAGCTTTCAAATTATGATTCTTCAAGGAATACTTTGAAGAATTAACATTATTTCAAATTTTTAACATAAATTGGAATTTTCTAACATGCTTATGTTTCACCACTCCAAAGTTGCAAAAAGGACGCAGCCTCACTCGGTATAGTCAGAGCAGCTTTGACCTCCGACATTGTTTCCGTACCATACAGTAGTACTTCACCACGTGCTAAAATGGGGAAAGCACAATAACCAGAGAAAATCATCCGTAACAGAAGTGTATTTTAAATAAAAATACAGCAGCTTTGGCAGCTACATGGCTGGAAAACCTTTCAAAGTTCCTGAAGCCCCTGAAGTCAGGAGGTGGGAGGAACTAGAGAAATTAGGATCAAAATAGGGTAGAAAGACACAAAGCAGTGTATTAGGATTCTGGGTTATTATTCAGTCTTCAGATTGTTTGAGACATACACTGAACTAAAGCTCATTATGCAATCTAGTCTAATGTCAATTTTTATTTATTCTAGCATTTATGCATCTATTATTATTTATTGAAAATAGTTGCATCAATGTTTTACTCACTTTAGACATTTGATTTTTGTTTATTTTTAAGTAAATTTTAAATTTTAGAATAGTTTTGGGTTCATAGAAAAGTTTCAAATACAGGACAAAGACAGTTCCTTCGTAGAATGTCTTACATTATTACGATACACTTGTCAGAACTAAAAGAAGGAGGGGTTACATTATTATTAACTAAAGTCCATACTTTATTCAGATCTTCTTAGTTTTCACTTAATGTCTTTTTCTTTTGCTCCAGGATCCCATCCAGGATATGATATTACATTTAGTCATGTCTCCATGCTCCTCCTGGCTTTGCTAGTTTCTCAGATTTTCCTTGTTTTTGAAGACTGATAAGTTTGAAAAGTACTGTGTAGGTATTTTGCTAACTGTTCCTCAGTTTGGGTTTGTCTGATGCTACTCTCGTGGTTAGACTGAGGTTACGGTTTTCTGAGAAGAAGACTTTAGAGGGAAAGTGCATTCTCATCGTACCACATCAAGGGTTCATACTGCTCACATTTACTTGTCACTGTTGACATTAACCTTGATCGCTAGGTCAAGGTGTGTTTGCCATGTTTCTTCACTTATGCTTCTTCTCCTCCTTCTAGACAGTACTCCTTGGAAGGAAGTGACTATGCAAAGCACACACTTAACAGGTAGGGAATTATTTTCACCTCTGTAAGTGGGGATTATGCACATAAATTATCTGGAAGTCTCTTGTATGAGATATTTTTTCTATTCTCTTCCATTGATTAATTTGTCGGTCATTTATTTATATAATATGAACCCAGATACATATTTTATACTGTGGGTTATCATTCAACAGTATGTTACTTATTCTAATGCTGAAACTGTTCCAGGCATAATGCTCCATTGGGAGCTCCTTCAGATTGGATTTTGTATCCACTTTACATGCCCATCATTTTGTTTTTGAAAGACTTCCTTACTTTCTGCCTTGCTAGACGTGCTCCACACTTACCTTGCGTATGTCCTGCCCCAGCCTTAGAACCAGCCATTTCACCAAAGAGCTCTGCTCCTTTTTTTGAAGAATGATATTAGAAACCAAGGTCTGCGCACTAGGTGTGAATTCTGTTTCCTTTGAATCTTTTCTCTGTATGTGTTTACATAAATATTTTTGTCTCCCTGTCTTAATCATCTTAAAATTAAGATAATTTTAAAGAGCCTTGAAAATTTAAAGAATAGCTTGGTTAACAAGGCTTACTTCATTCTTTTTAATGATAATTTTTTATTATTGCTACTGTTAACACTACTCCATCACTATTTGTAGGCTTCGTCACTCTCAGGTATAAATTCAGGATAAAAGCTTTCTGGAGGAGAATTATAAATTATGTATGCACTTTTTCTCACTATGTTATTTTTCACTAAATCATCCACTAACAAACATGTTTCCGTAGTGAATAAACAGAGCTATGTGTATCTATGCATACAGGTGTTTCCCTTTAGGCTTCTTATTGGACCACATTTCTACGAGAAATGTGCCAAAATTACTAGACTGTGATTCGCTTGAAAGCAGCACCTGTGTGTTTTCTCCATCATCTTTACATTTCCAGGGTTTAGCTCATGCTTGACATAATCCAGGGCTTTCCTAAACATTTGCTGAATAAATTATAGGAACTACTAGAATATGGTGAAATCTATCATCAATGATGTAAATGCACCTAACGTTTGCTTATGTTTTCTATTTGTTTTTGTTATTTATTTGCCTGATTTTGCTAGGGAGGGCTTCAGGGCCACCAGCTGAAAGAATAGTGGTCCCTATCACGGTATTTTTAGTGGAACCCGTTTTCATCCCCCTGGTAATGCTTTATCGTGAGCAACAATAAGTTAATCAGCTTCAGGCTTCCTTCCCACTGGTGAAATAAGGTCCAAACTGCTCATGTAAGAGAACACGCTTGCCCAAAGAAAGCCCATAAAACCTGAGTGTGTTTTTCCTTGGTTCGCAGTAAAACATGAACTCTTTATTTGAGTTCTCTATTACATGGAAAAGCATTTCTATGTATAGTGTTGAATAAGCTATTCTTTCACTGGATGGTATTGAATTTAATTAGAAGAAAATATCTTCATGAAAATAAGCCTTTAATGATATACTGTTTCATTTTAAGGCCATAAGTCATCATATCTTCCAAGTAGTAAGATAATGATGCTGAAACAAAACTCTATAGAAGAAAAAGTATTCATTTGGTGTTCACTCTTTCTGTGGAAAACGTGCATTTTATTCTTTATCTTCCTTATATTGTTACTTTCAATTTCCCATTTAAAAGAAGGTTCTCTTCTTGTATGTTCTATTTTATTCTACTTTAGATTCAATACAATTTTATAAAATCATTTAAATATAATTTAAGAACTGAGCATCTTGAATGAAAGTTTTTTGAGGCAGCTTTTTTGGCTTCAGTATGAACACCACCACCACCCATCATTTACTCCTTCATTCATTCATTCACTCCTTCATTCATTCATTCACTCCTTCATTCATTCATTCACTCCTTCATTCATTCATTCACTCCTTCATTCATTCATTCACTCCTTCATTCATTCATTCATTCGTGACTTATTGAAACTGCTGTGTCCATTACCATCCAGTGCTGGGGAAACATGGGTGGGGAAGATAGATTCCTGATTTCAATGGTTAGCAGGGATGGAGTTAAAACAAACTGCATAATGTAGCACGGTGGCCCTGGCTGAGTTGAGGAGAGCATCACACCTGGATACACCCTGATGTCTGGTTATGTGAGTTTCTATGCAAGGATAACATATTGTGCACAGGTGCACAACAAATGGAGTAGGTGGGAACTGGGGCAGCCTGCAGTATTGTCTCTGGCCACTAGCTTTTTCTTTATTCCTTTTAAAATAACAATTAACATTTATCATGTCCTTGCTCAAGTCTAGACTCTGTTCTAGGGATTTTGTGTGTCCTTAATTAACTCATTTTTTCAAAAGAGCTCATCCCAACTACTACACACTGAGACAGACTGTATGTGGTAGTCCCAAGTAGGCACTCGAGCTCCCATTTCCATTTCTCAGAGGAGGAAACTGAAGCACAGAATGCTTAAGTAATTAAACTTAGATCGCACAGCCCCAGTGTCATAGCCAGGATGCAATTCTGGGGTAAGCTCCGAGCCCCCCTCCCATCGCAATGATTATCTGTACTACTTGCTGCAGAAGCTCTTTCTCCAAAGAGCTACGCCAGACAAGCAGTAACAGTGAAGCAGGGAGGACTGGGGAGCACATGGAGCACTTCCTAGGTACTTTCCATGACAAAAGGTGACCTAAAACTTAGCACAGCTCCTTGAAGGTGACAGAGTTAGGAGCCCTGTCAGGTAGTCGACTCAGCAGGGGCACTGTTGCTGTCACCTGGGTTATGGCCGCCTGGAGACATCCTCTGCGACCTTCAGAAGCCAAGGACGATGGCAAAGAAAGAGGTGTTTCAGGAGTAGGGTGATGGGCGGAGTGAAGCAAGAGAAGTGTAACCCAGATACTTCATGGGAACTGTTTATGAAGCTGGACATGGTGATACAGCTTAATGGCTGCTTGTTTTGGTGCAGGAGACATTTCGATAGCACAGTGGAAACTGTGGATTCACTCTTTTGTTCCGTTGTGTTTCCCCGAACAGTGTGTCTCATGCCTCCGAAACTGGCTTTGCTGGTCTCCAGGTCCACCAAGATGATAAAAGATTTACATTTTCCACTTAATTGAGTAGGGTTTGAATGGTATGGGTGTGCATTCCTTTTATAAATGAAAAAGAAATTACTTAACCCATAATTGGATGTAATTGGGTTAACTGCTGAGGAAATAATTAGCACTGCCCCTCAAATGCATCATTGATGATAATGTTTTAAAATAGAAACTATGCTTTATTGATAGTATTGAGGTGAAGGAGAGATGTCAGAGATTTAATTGAGCATTACTGTGCCTTCTAGTCTCAAAAACAAGGGATTGAGTATTCTCCCTGGTGTATCTAACTTCAAGGGAGAGCTGAGGAAACTTTATGCAGCTTGTTCAAGATGCAAGTAAATTCTCAGAGGTGAGCAGATGCGTTGCTTGGCATGATTGATGGCCTTTTCTGAGATGAGCGAGCACAGGAAACAGAAGGTTTTTCTGACCGTGCTTCTGCCAGAAGTTCCAGCCCAGTTCTCCTGCCTCAGGCCCCTTCCAACTTAAACCACCTTCTATTAGCACAGGGGGAAAGTGGGATGAATTTTCCCAAGATGGGGTGATGTGGTTTATTTTTTAACCACTACCTAGTGATACAAATGGTTAAAAAGGAAAAAAAAAAAAATAGAGAGAAAGCTTCATCCAAATATTTCATCAAAATGTCCCAGGCAAACACAGCTGCATCGTCGCGGCGGCCTCAAAACGGATGCATCAAAATGACTGTCAAAACAGCCCCATCAACCTGCCCTGCACCCCGGGCACCTGGGACGTGCTCGCCTGGCACTCCAGGCACAAAAGGAGCAAGATCTGTACTGTGTTCCCCTCGGTGACCACTGTCTTCTGAGGTTTTGAAATACCTGTGTTAAAAATACTGCACAACTTAAGTGTCAGGTAAAAGGTAAGCATGGGGTTTTCGAGGAGGGAACCTCCAGAAGCAAAAGCTTCCTGGAAGGGAAAAAATTACCTGGGGGACTGGAGAGACGCGTGCCTTGGAGGAGGAGTACGAGGAAGGGAGGAGGCACCTCCGGCAGAGGGACGACGCGAACGCAGATCGCGGCCCGACACCGAGCAGGGTGACCGCTGCGGCCTGTGGGCCTTCGGGTCACTCACTGCGCGGCCCTGACTGAGCGCCTGCCGGGCGCCTCCCCGCCCCGTCCCGCCCCTCTGGGTTCATCTAGTGGTTACGGTTCCATCTTTTTTCCTTCTCTCCAGTACAACAAAATACATCTTGTCCATTAACAAGTTTCAAAAACCAAATTTGATTTTAGCGCCATGTGGTTTCCATTTGAATTTGTTCTTCTTAATTTTTAAACCACCTTAATCTGAATTCAGTACAGATAAACTGCTTGTTTATTATGAAAAACATAATTACATTAGAGATACAAATACAAAAAAATGCTAACCAATTAAGTTATTAAGCATTCACTTCATATGCCATAACTTTCTGAAAATACCAGTACTCAATTTTAATACTACTTTGTGCTCTATAAAATGGAAAAATAGGTTAAAACATTTTAAACATTATACATCAATCTTATCAAAAAATAAATGTTACACATGGATTAAGTACAGATTATTTTTCTGTAACATTACTATTAATCCAAATTTTCTTATGGTAATAGAAATATCTAATAGAATATAAAGCAAATAACTTCTAATGTTTAATTCATAATTCATAAATAAAAACATACTTGTACAAAAGTTGCATATTAATTCCGTGTATCAAAAATGCAGAAATCTCCCTTGAAATCACATTTTCAAAATTTTTATGTTAATATTTAACAACTAACTTATGATTACAGAAGTAATGCATGTTTTCTTTAAAAAAAGTAGATTAAAAAAAGAATTAAACTGAGATGAAAATCATTAATATTTGTTTATAATCTTTTTGTATGTTGTTTTATTTACAATTTTTTAGAAACCAAATTTGGATGAGATTATAAATTGAGTTTTGTATGCTTTGTTTTTCACTGCTCCCCATGTCATCAGCTATTTTTTAATTTGTTTTCTGTGTAGTAGAGTTGTGATAGTCTCCAAGACAACCGCCTCCTTCCTGTTTAAGTGATGTGTTTGTCTTGTCCGTAACTAATCCAAGACTTACAATTGTGAAGTCATACTGCACCCCTCAAAAAATAATGACTAAAACAATGTTACATTTCCTTGTGGACTTTTTTACTGATTCTATCAGGTGATTTCTATAAGCATCCAGAATTGACTGAGGATGGTTCAGACTAATTAGCCCTCACCAAACACACTTGTGTATGTCTAATAGCGTCATTGAGAGCTCTTGTGGGGAGTAAACCCTAAAACAACTAACTTCTGAAAGAGAATTGGGGTGGGCTTGCCCTATACTTTGGCACTTAGTTTCCCAGGAAGAATATAGTGTGAAATTTTAAACAGTTTGCCACTTTGGCATATGGTAGCCAGAGACTGGCCTGCACATGGGCATTATCTTTTTAAATACTCCCATAATTGCATTATTACAACTTTGAAAAAATATCAAATAGCAGACTCTACCTCCAGAGGACATAGAACAGCACAGGGACCATTAGGTCTGACAAACCCAATCTACTGGAACGTGTCTCCTGGTCAGACTGGGAGATACTGGCATTGCCTTTCGGTGTAAGTGGCAGCAAGGGGGAGAAATTTACAGTAGGTTAGAGAATGCCTCCACCCAAGAGGATAAACACACTGAGGACCAGAAAGTTTGGAAACCAAAATTACAAAGATTTTGAAAAATCTAGGAAGCCCTTTCCTTTCCCAGAAACCTCATTTCAGCATGTCTCTGCCACTTGATTCATGTGTCTTTCCCCGCCAGCAGTTCTCTCTGCGCCTTAGCCCAAAGGATGAGAGGAGACAGATGACACCCACAGTGGTGCCAAGACTCGGAAGATACATATGAGTACAGGTCCAGCCTCGGGGAGGAATGGATTCCGGTCACCCCCGTTTATTAGATTCCATGAACTGAATGTTTGTGTCCCCACCCCCAAATTCATATGTTGAAACTCTAAACCCCAATGTGATAGTAGGTGGAGATGCAGCCTTTGGGAGATGACTAGGTCACAAGGGTGGAGCCCTCCTCTGGGGTTAGTACCCTTGTAAGAACACACACTAGAGAGCTTGCCCTGTCCCTCGGCTCTGCACTATGGGAGGTTACCATGAGAGGATGGGCATCTGCTAACCAAGAAGCAGGACCTCACCAGCCCCTGGATTTGGTAGCCCCTTGATCCCAGACTTCCCAGCCTCCAAACAGAGGGAAAGCAGTATTACAGTGTGTACGCCAGCCAGCCTATGGATTCTGTTAGAGCAAGACGAACGAAGACACGAGGTAATTAGCTTGACTCAGGTGCCTAATTCTGTGCCCATCAGCTGACCAGGGTGCAGAGTCACCTTGGACAAACCTGGTGCTCTGAGTCCCCCCTGGTTACTGGGGCAGGGGCCAGCAATGGCTATGATACTGACCACGGCCACCAGGTAACTGAACAGTAGCTTCTGAGTTGGTATAAGGATATTTTTTTTCCTTTTTTCTTTTTGACAATTATATTAGTAGCACACAAACACACATTCCTTGTATATGGTATGTAAGCTTCTAGACCTTTTTCTTTGGGGGATCTTACTTCAAGTATTGTTCTGCGATTTGCTTCTGTTTTGTCACTTAACAAATATGTTTTATATATTATAGTGGTATATTTTTTAATGATTTAATTCTTCCAGTCCCGCAAGTAATTCAAAAGTGCATTTTATCACATAAAAAAATCTAGTGCTACAGATCAAATGGATATAAAAGTCAAAGTTCTGTTTCACAAAACTCCTGAATTATATTTTTACCTTGCTAGTCCATA
The DNA here is from genome assembly GCA_004026765.1 of Micronycteris hirsuta. Taxonomy (NCBI): domain Eukaryota; kingdom Metazoa; phylum Chordata; class Mammalia; order Chiroptera; family Phyllostomidae; genus Micronycteris; species Micronycteris hirsuta. The sequence goes on from PVJI01009102.1 coordinate 26,720, forward strand.
GTTTATACATATTGCTCAGCAACTTGAGTTAATGTATAAATACATATTTATTATTTAAAAAATACATGACTTAACAAACATAATTTAAAAATACATCTGCACAGTAAAAAAAAAAAATCCCCTTTCAACATCTTCCTTCTATAACAATCTAACTTGCTTTTTTTCAAAATTACTATTGAAAATGTATTATGTACCCGTCTGGATTTTTCTATGTATTTTTATACACACACTCACATAATGATATATAATTGGGATTTTTTATCTTAACATAATTTGGATAAAAGTATAAAAATTAAGCAGAACTTTGCTATTTTAAATTCATAGCTATTTGTTGCAGATGGTTTCACGTAAGTACATATAGACATTTTAAGTTCTGCCTATCATTCCATAATACAGATATATTATAGTTTCATTATTCCTCTACTGGTGTATACTTATTGCTTTTAAATTTTCACTATTAAAATATTGTGATGAATATAGCTATACATATTTCTTCAAGCTCATATGAGAGTATTACTTCTATGTCAAAAAAAAATCAGTATTACAAAAGGGTCCTCCACAAAAAGTTGTAATGATTTCATTCCCGTAATAATGTGTGAGAATGTCGACTTCCATAAACCTCGCCAACCTGGATGTCAACAATGCTTTGTAATTGTAGCCAATATGAAGAGTAAAAAAGTAATCTCATTCTCTTGTTATAATTTGGGTTTCCCTGTCATTAGTGAGAATTGATATCTCTTTATATGTTCATTTATCATTTATATTTCTTTTATAAATTGTCTATTCACATATTATATATTCTTTTTATTCTCGTGGATTATTTTTACCATGTTTTTAAATCAGCTTGTAAGAGCAGTTTATTTTTCTGTCATTATGTATTTTGACAATATTTCCCAGATTTGAGTTTGTTCTTGATGATTTTATCATATGAAGTTTTAAGATTTTAAGCTGTCAGTACTTTTTATTCTTTTCCTTTATGGTTTCTAGATATTGTGGATTTTTGCAGGAATTCCTTACCAGCCAAGACTATGAAAAATTTTCATAAATATATTGATATATTTTAAAGGTTTAATTTATAAAACAATATAGAGCTATTTGTGTATTATGTTTTTAAAGTTTAACTTATAAAACAATTTAGAATTATCTGTGTCTATGTCGTAAGTTGGAAGCTGTTTCTTTTTCTAAATGAATAGCCAATTGTCTGATCAATTATGAAGTTGGCTAATATTTACCCATATTTGAAAATCTGTCCTTCCAACAAATTAAATTCTCATATATAGGGTCTCTTTCCAGATCTTATTTCCTATATATCCTTTCCTCCTTTTTTTTTTTTACAATGCTATGCTGTTTCATTTACCATAACTTTGTTATGTTTTGATGTGTAATTGCTCTTTTTTCAACTTTTCATGACATTCTTGTATATTTTTTCTTTCAAGTGAACTCAAATATCTTCTAACCAAGTTCCATAGGCATCACTTTGGATTCCTTTCCAATTTTCTTGCAATCTTCTGTAGGAATTTTTAATAAAATTTCATTGAATGTAGAGACAAATACGGAAAAATTCCTACAGAAGAACTGGAAAAACTCACCTGTAAAACCATCTGGGACTAGTGCCTTTCTAATACTGATCTGTGACTCCTTATAGCTTCCAGGTTATTGTTCTATCCAGGTTGTCTCTTTCTTCTTCAATCAGACACAACCGCTTATATTCTCTGGAAAATCTTTCCTTCCATCTAGATTTGTATAAGACAGCCTCCTTTCCTTATTATTATTATTATTATTATTTTGCTTAGTAATTTTGTCTGTTCAATTTTTTCTTAGTTAGACATTACAAAAGAATTGTTGACTGGAAACTAGGAAGCTGGCTAAGGTCTCCTCTGAATTGTGCTGCTTCCCTTCCCTCACTAGCCCATTCCCCAAAAGAAAGACTTACTTGTGCACTATGTGAAGTTGGCAGGACATTCCTACTGCCATGTTTTATTCCATGCAGGAAGAAGGCAGGGAGGATGGTGACCTCCTCCGTCCTGTTGCCAAAACTTGGGTGGGTCCCATTAGTACCTTAACACAAATTTTGTTTTTGCTTCCCACTGTTATCTGTGGTAGCATCCCAAACAAGTCGTCCCCAGCCCTGCTGGGCTTCTCCAAGGCCAGGTAATTCTCTGATGAGCCTTCAGCCTCCTATGGGAGATTATTCACTCTTCAGAGAGGGTTTTGCTGATGGTATCCAGGGACAAACACTGCTAATCCTTGCCATTCAGAATAAGTGGGAAGGGAGAGAGAAAGAAAGTGCTCAATTGGCCTAGCTATTTCAAGAATGTGTTGACTCTAAGCTTAGAAAAAATCACTGAAATTCCTTCAACGCTATAAAATTTCTCTTCCTGGTGTTTTAGCCTGAGGTTTTCTCTAACCTTGTTTCTTCATCAACCTGATTCCATTTTGTTTCTATTTATCTTCCTAGAAACTTTAATTTTCTGGACATCTTTTCTCATCTTCCATCACTGATACAGATTTATTCTTAAGAAACAAACAAAACCTTTCCTGGCATTTCCTAAAAATAAATGAATTGAGAAAGAATGTATACTTATACACTCTTCCACCATTTTTAGACTGTCCCTTCTTTAAATTTATTTATACTGAACTAAAGAGGATAATCCAAATAAGTAAATAACTTGATGAACAGAATTAGGCTAAGTTAGGCACCCTTGTTATGCTCTCATGTCACTCTGAATTTCCTCTATTGTTTCATAGTTAAACCTGTGTAACCATGGTTTAAATCACTGTTTGTGAGAACAAGGATGGTGTTCCTCTTATGTGCTATTTATAACCTTAAGAGAACACATTGCCTCAATCACAGTAAGCATTCCATAAACATTGGTTAAATGAATACATGAATATAATATTATTTTATGCACAATCCAAAAGATGCAGAAATTCAATAACAAGACCTCTGAAGGATTTGGTGCCAATTTATACAAATAATGATAAAACTAACACGGGGACTAGGCTGACTTCTACTGAAGTGCTCTTTCCATGAACTTTCTCATGCTGTTTGCTTTGTTAACGCTTTCTACCAATCATCTCTTAAACAAAGACAAGTGTAAAAAAGTCTGAGTATAGTTGACAATGGCAGAAATCCTGTCTAACAACTCACATAAACATCACTTCTTACATTAGCACTCCAGGACATAGCTTAAATAGCTTCACCCCTTCCTCCTTTGCTATTGTGTACCTTATTAGACTAATAAAGTAAAGCCCGTGTCACCTCTCTGATTATGCTGTAAACTTTATTAGCATTTCTGGCCTTTCATGCCTTTGCAAAGAAAAAGATGTCGGTCAAATGCTGGGGAGAGGTTGGGTGGGATGGTGCAGTGGGTAGCTGGTGTGTAGGGCATGCTTGTTTGTTGTTTTCAATTTTGATGTCAGAGTTAGGAAGAACTCTGAATTGGCAAGCCACTGGTTTCCTAGAATATGTTCATTTGTTTCCAAAGAAGGGTAAAATGGTCCTTTTATGTTTTGTTCAAGCAGCATAACAACCGTGCGTTTTTGAACCTAATTGCTACATTGTGGTGATCACAAATGATCTTTCTAAAATACACTTTGATATTAATCCATTTGTTCACCAACATCTTCCCATAGGTAAATAGACGTTATTTTACTTGCCAGGCATTATTCTGTTCACATATCTAATGTGGATGTTAAGCTGAACTTGGTAAAAATAGTTTTGTTGGCTTTTGTTGTCATGTGTGTTTTCTTACTTTTCTGTAATGTTTCTTACTTTTTCTGTAACTCTAAACCTAAATTTGTGAGTTAGAAGTTTGTGGTGCTTATGTCTTTTTTTTTAAAGAATAATATAAATGTGATTATTACCACAGAATGGTAACTAATGAATTATTACCACATCACATAATTTAGGTGAGGCCGTACTGACATCATACATAAAAAACATTATCTTATGAATAAAACTTTAACTGATACTCTAATTGTAAGAGGAAATATACAGTAATTTCCTCTTACTATTTTAAAGATATTTTATTTTTCTTTCTATTTTTTATTGAATTTATTGAGGTGACATTGGTAAATAAAATTATATAGGTTTCAGGCCTACAATGATGTACAATTCTGTATACATCATCTGTATATTGTACTGTGTGTTCATCAGCTCAGGTCAAGTCTCCTTCCATCATCACCCATCACTGCTGTACCCTCTTCATCTACCTCTTCCCGAGTGCCGGTCTGTGCCACGTGATGGTCTCACTGTTCCTCTGTCTTCTCAGCCGTTGAAAATCCAGCTCTGTCCTTGGGCTGAGTCATCCCCACAACCACTACCTTCGTGTCCAAGTATTAGAGCCCATGCTTTCCCACCCGCCTCAGTTTCCCCACCTTGAGCAAAGCCAACAACCTCTTACCAAGGATCTGAGTGGGGGTACATTTAAGAAGGAAAGTTATTTATTTCCCCTTGGGCAACAGACAGGCAACACAAAAGCTTGGTATTAAGTACTGAAACATTACCCTATTATTCCTTTAATTATTCTACATCTGTGAGAACAGACATTAACTAAGTTCTCATTAAATTATCCTGCTTGGTATGTTAAGGAGCCAGGACCCAAAGAAGTTAAGTGGCTTTCCCAAGTTCCCCAAAACACTCATAAAAAGAATATGATTCTATCTGATGCCAGGACCCTCCCCCACCTTCACCTTGCACCTGACTATAAGCTGCCGAATATTTGTGCACAGATTCACGGAGGTCCTCGTGTTGCATCGGCTTTGCTACTTCGATATGAAATGGCAGGTTGGGATTTAATGCTTAAATGGATCACAGACTCTGTGGCTATTGGCAGCCTCAGCTTCCTCCAGACACTCAGCCACAGGCTTTGGAGGGAAGAAGGTCCCTTCTGAAATGTGTAACGTAGTCCAAGTTTGAAATTTCGTGGGTACCACCTGGCATCAGTGGTCAGAAAGCTCTACAAAATAGAACCACTTTTTCTCTCCTCTTGATGAATAATCTCTGTAATTTTTTTTTTTTTAAGTTTACCAGCTCAGTGGAAGGACAATGCAAAATGGGGTTTCCTGCTGCAGCATTATGACTTGGGCTCTTCCTATCGATCTCATGGGCTCATTATGTAAGCTTATTTCTTCTGCTGATACAGGAGCAAAAAAGGCTGACTTGTGACTTTTCTCCTGTTGCACTCCGTTGTCCAAACATACTCAGACATTCAACAGTATGTGAGTAGCCAGCCATTTGGTTTTTCAGCCAAGAAGGCTGTGGCTGGAAATTGCTTGACAAAATATCTGCTTTTGATCAAAATAAAATTAAAACTGTAAACCAGTATAGTTCACTGCCTATAATAACCCTTGTCCCTTAGGGTCATAATAAAACTGTCAGCTTCTTGTGTCACTAAGTCTCTCTTTCTCTTTCTCTTGCTTTTGCTATTGCTCTCATTATTTATCTGCTTTTGTAGTTAATGTTTTCTAGATTCTGATTGTTTTCTTTAGAGAGCTGCATCTATAGAGGTTGTCATATTATGTCCTTGGGTTGTTTTTTTTTTAAATCTACATCTAATTCTAAGAGAGAAGCATGTGTGTGTACCAATAGGCAACCGGAAGACATCACGTTGTTTGAAATCAGAATTTGTCTTCCTGGCCTGTCACAACCAAATGCACCTGCCAGGCACAGAGAGCCCAAGATCTCTCCAAACCCGATTTCTGCCAGATTAGCACCTGTGACCACTGCCTTGAGGCCACACGTTACAATCACTGTAGGAGACGGAATGTGCAGCATGTAAAAACGGACCGCCAAAGTCCCATTTTTATCAAAACCTAACTTTACTGCTCACCATCTGTTTATAAACCTGGTGTGAGTTACATATTTCCTGTATGCCTCAGTTTCCTTACCTGGACATTTGGGGGTTTTAAAGAAAGAACCTACATCATAGAGCTGCTGTGAGACTTTGATGAATTAACACAGGTAAAGCCCTCTGAATAGTAGTTGACATGTAGTGAGTACTTAATCAGGGTTCATTATTATTAACCAGGTTTTTGAGAAGTTCTTGGTTGGTTTTACTGAAGACTAGAACAAAGCTTATTTTTTAAAAAAGGTCTGTGTTTTATATTTGGCTTTGTTATGAACATTGATTTAGAATATAGTAATAATATTCCTTCAGTTTTCTGGAGAAAAACTCTATAATTGTTCTGGAAGATAATCTTTCTTCTGAGCTGGAGTATTTGAAATTCACCTTAAGTAAATCTTTTCTGAGATCACTATAACTGGAAACTTTTTTTAGATCATTGAGATCCTCACCCATTTCTTTATGGTTTGTAAAGAAAAATGAGAGAAGGTAAGAGTAACGGACTTGGTTTAAGAGGGAGGTTTAAATTTTAGGCTTTATTTGGCTGTGTAAAAAAAAAACAACAACTTTGAAATTAAATTTCCTCATCCAAAAACACAAAGAAGCTATTTTGAAAATAATTCTATTGGAGCACTAATTCATAATACAACATATATAATTTTAAGTTCTAGATATAAGAACAGTTTAATATAAACTTAATTAAAATATCAGCCCAAAGCATACATGAATATTTGATATTGGGGGTGAAAAGCTCTTCTCAAGAAACATCTCAAAAAGAAAAAAGTTGAGTTGATTATGAAAATTTTAAAAATAACCCCCACAAATCAAAAACTTAAGAAAATATAAATGCAAATAGCACAATAATATTGTTAACAGTGTACAAGGAAATATGTATACTATATAAACAATTCTTAAAATTGATAAAAAGGATAAAAACACCAATAGAAAAGTGAATACATAATATGACACCAATCACAATGTATGGACCTTACTTGGATCTTGATTTAATAAACAAACTTCAAAACAATAGAGGTGAAGACAACTAGAAATTGGAAAATGATATTTGCTGAAAAAAAATATTCTCCATTTTTCAGGTATGATTAATAGTATTATGGGTGGGTTTTTTAATGAACTCTTACTTTTTAAAGATACATTCTAAGACTTTTACAGATAAAATGGTATGATGTCTGAGATCTACTTCAAAATAATACAGGGGTGAGTAGATGAATTGGAGTTATAACTTAAGGAAGATTAGCCATGATTTGATAATGTTTAAAGACACATGATGGGCTTTTTAGTCTATCGACTTTGTGTAATGTTTGCAGTTTTCCATAACAAGAATATATACAGTTTATAAAAATGATCACATTTAAAACATATTCACATGGACACCTGAATGCATGAATTGTGTGTATAGGAGTGTAAAGCTGACCTCTGTGGGCAGAGGGGAAGAATGTGACCAGGGAGGGGTCTGTGGGGACAGCAACTCTACCACTAATATTTACTTCTCATAAAGGGTGGAGCATAAAGTGGTGACTGACATATTATTCTTTAATAATTTTATGCATTTTTGTTTTAAGTTTGTACTTAAAATTTTTTAACTGTTCTATCTCCAAATTTTTTTAAGCATATGTTTTTAACAGAAGATAAAATAAAGCCGAGCAATAGCTATTGGGAAAAATATTCAAACTTGTTTTTACCAAAAGAAATATAAACTTAGGTGATACAATTTTTTCTATCAAATTGGAAAATTTTAAAACAATAGCCAGTGTTTGCGAAGGCATAGTGAATTCACACTCTTAAACACTGCTAGAAATACAAATTATTCAAACTTTCTGGAAGGAAACTTGATGTACAAATCAGGACAAAGTAATACACTCCTAGGTGTTTGTTTTATAGAAATAACCAGAGAGAAACGCAAAGATTTTTTTTTATTAAGGGATGTTCATTGCAATTATGTTTTACAGGAAAATTGGAAACTTCCATGTCTAACAATAGGAATCTAGTTAAATGTTGAGGGCATGTTCACAAAACAGTTTTATGTAAAAATGATAATTCATTTTGAATGACATGGAAAACATGCATGACACTGTATTCCATTTTAAAAAGCAAGATGAAGACGGTGCATTACAGCGTGATCCCACTGCTGCAACAGCAGAGTCTGAGTGCCATGCTGTGGGAGGGCTGTATCAGTTCGAGCCTGGGTGTCACTTCTGAGATGTAAACAAGTCTGGACTGGCTGAAGGAACTGATGGGTGGCCTTCTGGGCTTCTCTCAGTTTGCTTGGGGGAATGAAGGAACCTCCTAAAAAATAACTCACTCTGAGCGAAAAGGGAGTTGTGGAAAACAAATTTGACTATGAGACGAAGCCTAGGAATGGGAGCCTGAGTCCAATTACTGCCTTTGCATCTGCCCCTGCTCGGTCTCCGTGGACTTTGAACTGGTTCGTGGAGACAGAGGCATATATGCAAAGGTAGAAAGGGCTGCTTAAACAAAAGCCTTGCAAAACATGGACCACCAGCGGCACTGTTCTTAGTCTGCCCATACATAACAGGATGTAACAGACGGTCTGAAGGGAGGCTTTCTTTGCTGCTGCTCTGCTTGGCCTGCTCCCTGGTGGGAGCTTTGAGGCTTCAGTGTCTCAGGGCGGTTCTTGATAGCCAAAGGCAGCAGGCCCTGCAGAAATAACACCAGGGCCTGGGGCCTGCCACATGGGAGCTGCCTGCACCGGTTCCTGGGCACCTGCAAGACGCCCGCTCAGAACAATAGAAACACACTGGGAGTAGGGCAAGATTTTCCAGGCGGGTGAGGTCCTGCGCTTTTATTACAAGGCAGCAAAACAGAGGTGATGCTGTTGAAGTGATCTGCTATTTAACTCCACACTGGAGTGATGTGATGACACTGAGGTTATGCGCATATGTACCTAGATGCCCAGAAATATAACCCAAAATAGTATCAGTGCTAATTGTTATAAGTGATTTCCAATGTCCTCTTTTGTGTGGGGGTTGTAATGGTGTCAGTGTAAGATTAGATATTTCTGTCACTGAGACTCAGATGCGACTGCACGTGCCTGAAGAACACTATGGAGAATATTCTAAGGTGGACGCGGTGAAACTTTCAGGTTTTAAGCTCAGTGAAGGCCTGAGGATTCCTCTAAGCAATTGTACTGTAAAGAAAAAGACAGCATATTTGATTTTATTTTCCTATTGTTATCAGGGAAATATTGAATGTGATAGTTCCATTGTCTTTCATTCATGAAATGTCTTCCATGATCAAACATTCTATATGATTTTATAATTCTGTGAAAACATTTGTAGGTCTATGGTTAAATATCTTTGATTCATCTATGAATATGAATGCATAAGTAAGTTCTGTTGTACATGTTATGTTTTCCTCACAAAATTTCCTTTATGTCCTGGTGGAATTCACAAAAAGAATTGTGGAGAACATTGACTTCAAACTATTTATAACAATAAAAAACAGTAAGAGAATATGTTGAAATTGTTTTTGTTTATACTAGTCTTTTCAATTCTTTATGCGTATGGTAGCTGTCCTGTATTTGAGCTATTACTATTATTAAACTGTTCTGTATTTCTCAGTTCAGGTGGAATATAAAAATAATGCTTTTTCACATATCAGAAAACCAAGCCTGACTCACAAGAGTTTCATGTAAAACATATGACAAGTGTATAAAGATCCCAAGGGTAGAAGATGGACCATATCATAAGTTAGGAAATTTGAAAAAGGTAATTTAAAGGAAACACTATAACATATATTTGAAAGCTATCATAGTCATACATTTAGCCTATATAAAGTACTCACAGTTTTTAACCAGCATAGTACCACATTAAAATGTTTTAATAGCTGAGATTTTCAACTTTTAGAGTATCTGTTGACTATGAAGGATCTGACCTTTCAATGTTTTCAACTGGCATCAGTATTTCATAATTAATATGACAATGAATTTTGTTTTGGAAAACAAGCATTAGTATTAAAATATGATTAATATTATTTGTTTCTTAAACGTCACTATCAGTTGAAAATCAACTGATGCTTTTTTAAATGGCTGTTTTATCATCCTTTTAAATGCATAGAAGGGTTTTTTTAATGTTCAAATTTCTATTTTTTTCTTGGTCAGGTGTGGTAGCTGTATCAGTAAGAACACGTTACGCTGTGCTCGACTGCAGTAACAACACACTGAGTGTCAGAAGCTTAATACAACAAAAGTTTTTTCTGGCTCACATCATAGTCTGAGGTAGATCAGAGAACCATCCTCCAGCTCTAGCTTTGCAATCTAAAATATGTCTTCTAAAATCATTGTGTAAGAGCACTAGAGAAATGAACAGGATATTTTTAGGTATCAGGCCTTGAAAGTGGCTTATGTCACTTGTATTCTCACTCCTTTAGCCAGAGCTCAGTCTCACGGTCTCAGCTAAATAACACGAAGGCTCTGTGTCCATGAAGAAAAATTTTTAAAAATAGTATCTCTCTGCTATAGTAGTTATATTTCACTCAGTAGTCATCTAGTTTCTACAGATTTTCAAATGTATTACCAGAGAATTGTACATAACATTCTTTTATAATTTTCAATGTAATATATATATATATAATTATATCTTCCTTATCAATCTTTTTCTTTATTTTTAATTATATTTTATGGATCATGCTATTACAGTTGTCCTAATTTTTCCCCCTTTTCCCCCTCCACCGAGCACCCCTCACTCCCTCAGGCAATCTGCCCACGATTGTTCATGCCCATGAGTCATGCCTGTAAGTTCTCTGGTTCCTACGTTGTACTTTACATCCTCGTGGCTATTCTGTAGCTGCCTGTTTGTACTTCTTAATCCCCTCACCTCCTCACACCCCCTCCCATCAGGATACTATCAAAACACTCTCTGTGTCCATGATTCAGTCTCCATTCTTGTTCAATTAGTTTGGTTTTTTGATTCAATTGTTAATAGATATGTATTTTTGCCATTTAAAAAAAATATTCTACTGATTTTTAGAGAAAGGGGAAAGGAAGTACAAAGAGGAGAGAAACATCAGTGTGTGGTTGCCTTTCACACATCTGGTGGCCTGCCCTGGCCTGCAACCCAGTCATGTCCCCTGACTGGGAATTGAACCAGCGACCCTTTGGTTCACAGGTGGAAACTCAATCCACTGAGCCACACCAGCCAGGGCTATTTTTTCCATTTTATTGTTCATAGTTTTGTTCATACTTACTCTTTTTCTTAAGTAAGTCCCTTTAACATTTCATATAATAATAGTTTGGTGCCCTGGCTGGTGTAGCTCAGTGAATTGAGCACGGGCTAGGAACCAAAGGGTCGTCGGTTTGATTCCCAGTCCGAGCATACGCCTGGGTTGTGGGCCAGGTCCCCAGTGAGGGCCATGTGAGAGGCAACCATACATTGCTGTTTCTCTCCCTCTCTTTCTCCCTCCCTTCCCCTCTCTCTAAAAATAAATAAAATCTTTTTTAAAAAATGGTTTGGTGATGATGAACTTCTTTAATTTTTTTCTTGTTTGGGAAGCTCTTTATCTGCCCTTCAATTCTAAATGATAGTTTTTTGCATGTAGCAGTCTTGGCTATAAGTCTCTGCTTTTCATGACTTTTAATATGTCTTGCCAATCCCTTCTAGTCTGCAAAATTTCTCTTGAGAAATCAGCTGATAGTCTTATGGGAACTCCCCTGTAGGTAACTAACTTATTTTCTCTTGCTGCATTTAAGATTCTCTCTTTATCCTTAACCTTTGGCATTTTAATTATGATATGTCTTGGAGTGGGCCTCTCTGCATCCATCTTGTTGGGATTCTCTGTGCTTCCTGGACTTTCATGTCTATTTCCTTTACCAAATTAGGGAAGTTTTCTTTCATTATTTTTTCAAATAAGTTTTCAATTTCTTGCTCTTCCTCTTCTCCTTCTGGCATCCCTGTGATTCAGATATTGGTATATTTGAAGTGTTCCCAGAGGCTCCTTAGCCTATCCTTGTTTTTTGGGGCGGGGGGGGGGGGTTGTTGTTGTTGTTTTTGGATTCTTTTTTCTTCTTGCTGTTCTGCTTGAATGTTTTTTTCTTCTTTATGTTCCAAATCATTGATTTGATACTTGGCTGCATCCACTCTTCTGTTGTTTCCCTGTAAGTTGTTCTTTCTTTCAATTAGTATATCCTTCATTTCTGACTGGACCTTTTTTATGCTGCTGAAGTCCTCACTAAGTTCTCTGAGCACCCTTATAACCAGTGTTTTGAACTCTGCATCTGATAGATTGCTTATCTCCATTTCATATAGTTTTTTTTTCTTGAGTCTTGATCTGTTCTTTCATTTGGGTGATGTTTCTTTGTCTCCTCATTTTGCCAGCCTTTCTGTGTTTATTTCTATGTATAGGTAGAGATGTTTTGACTCCATGTCTTGGCAGTGTGGCCTAATGTAGTAGGTGTCCTATAGGGTCCAGTGACACAGCCTCCAGTATCGCCCAAACTGGATACTTGTGGTATACTCTTCATATGGGTTGAGTACACCCTCCTCTTGTAGTTGACCCTTGGTTGCTCTTGGCAGATGAATGGGAGGGGTTTACCCAGGCCATTCAGCTGAAAGGATTGGCCGTGACCACTGACCACCAACTTCCACCCTCTGTGAAGGATCTGCTGTGTAAGGGAGGGGTAGTGGTGTTCCAACATGGTCTGTAGCTATCCACTGGGTGCACTGGCCCTGAGGTTTCTCAGGTGGTGCAGGTCAAGGTCAGCCCCTACCTGTGTTCTGCCTGGGACCACCCTGCATGAGCTATAAAGCAAGCTGAGATGGCTGCTTCTTGAGCAGGGCTTGGAGATTCCCAGGCAAAGCCAAGCTGTGAATCTAGGCTGGCTGCTACTAGTGCCAGGCCTGGGGCTCTCTGAGCCAGCTGTTGCTTGTTTGAGAGGATTTAGGAAGTTGTGAATCATGAGCAAAGACCAGCCATTCATATGGAAAAGTAGCTTGAGTGGGCCTGTAAGTTTCATGTGACAGAGTCTCAGGGGAACTTCAGTGCAGGGCAAACAGTGTTAGCCAGGTTGATTGAGTCTCAGATATGGCACCAGCTTGCCAGCTCTTTGGCTCTGTGGGGGAAGGGTTTAGAAAAGGGACAATGGCCTCTGCTTGTCTTGATGCCAGACACTTCAGTTTCTCCCAGTGTACCCCTGGTGCCTTTCAATCTGCTACTCCAGTGCTAGAGTTCAGAGGGAGTGAGTCTGAGTAGGTGTGCCCATATATGGTTCTTTAAGAGGACCTGCTTGAGGCTCTAGAAGTTTCTTCTACCAACTCAATCCCTACTGGTTTTTGCATCCAGAAGTTACAGGGACTTATCTTCCTGGCACAGGAACCCTGGGCTGGGTGGTTTGATGTGAGGCTGGGAACCCTTGCTTCTGAGATATCCCTCCCAATATTTCATCCACCACATGCTGGTGTGGGACCAGCCCATTCTGCATCTGCTCCACTCCTACCAGTCTGGATGAGTATGGTTCTTTAGTTCTGTATTTGTCAGACTTCCATTCAACCCAATTTCTGATGGTTCTGAGTGATGGTTATTCTACATTTTAGTTGTAATTTTGATGTGACTATGTGAAGAGGCAAGCCATGTTCACCTACGCTGCCATCTTGATTGGAAGTCACCTTCCTTGCCAATCTTAATTTTGTGAATTTATTTTATCTCTTTTGTCCTACTCTGGGTTTACCTGATATTCATCCATTGGTCCTTACCCAAAAAAAAGGCAAGGTTTTTTTTTTTACTTATTCTTTCTCTTGATATCACTTTCTCAGTGCTGTTCTAAGTGAATAGTCTGTGGCAATGAGCAAAAGAGCTTCTGCTCCTATGGAACTTGTTTACTCCTGCTTTCTTTCAGTCTCTCTTTTTTTTTAACATAAAAGAGAAATGCTTTTCTCTTTTTTTTTTTTTTTTTTTTTACTTTTAATAAAAGTTTCTAGCCCTGGCTGGTATGGCTCAGTGGTTGAGTGCCGGCCTGTGAATCAAAGGGTCGCGAGTTCAATTCCCAGTCTAGGGCACATGCCTGGGTTGCTGGTGAGGTCCCCCGTAGGGGGCACGCGAGAGGCAACCACACATTGTTGTTTCTCTCCATCTCTTTCTGTCTCCCTTCCCCTTTCTAAAAAATAAAATAAATAAAATCTTTTAAAAAATTAAAAAATAAAAGCTTCTAAAACTATAAAATTAATTTCAATTTTAACAGTGTTTTATAAGTTTTGATATTAAGTGTATTCATTTTCTTTTTAGATTTTTCCCATTTATTTCTCCTTTGATTTAGGATTTTTAAAATAGCACATTTTTATTTTCAAGGAGTAAGTTTTTTTATCTTTATATTGAATTATTAACACAGATATAGCCTGTAAAATCTGTACTTTTTAGAATTTATTATCCTCTTTGTGGCCAAGAACATTAATTGTATGAGTTCCATGGAGCTAAGCAGAGAATATATATTCTCTGATGTTAGACATTGTTTTTTATAGCTTGTTGATTGTATTATTAAAATAATCTATGCCCTTACTTATTATTTATCTACTTGAGCTATAAAATTCTGGAAGAAGTATATTAAATTCTTTCAGTATATTTCTTCGAATATCTAGCTGTACTAATAGAACCTGTTTATGTATTTGAAGGCTTGTTGTTTTGTGCCTAAAATTTGATGCATAAATTATGAGAGAAAATTCTCCTGAGTCTAGGTGAATTGAATCTCTTACCATTAAATAATATCTCAGTTCTGTTTAATGTTTTTGGCCTTGTTGCTTATTGATATTTTAACTCCTGCACTGTTTGTTTTTGCTTCATATATCTTTGCCCATTTCTTCATTTTCAACATTTCTTTATAACTTTGTTTTAGATGAGTTTCATTTTTCAGTTATTTTTAATATGGCAATGATAAAAAATTTAGTGAGAATCTATATACTTTTATTTTTATTCTATCCATTATATTATATGTTTTCTTTATATTTTACTGTCGTGTTATTGTTTTCTCTCTTTATTACCTAGTCCTGCTATGTCAAATTTTTCTTCATTGCCTTTTCAAGTTTAGTAATGTAGAATTTCTTCTCTCTTTTAAATTGTGCTGGTTGTTAAACCTACGGTTAATTTTTTACTTACCTATTATAACACCAGAACATAACAACTTTATTTCATTCTATATACCTTACTTTTTCATTTCTCTGTTCCTCATACCTGAGAATTAGAATGGTTTTACTTCCTCACTCTGCCATGTGTTCTGTTTTTCTGTCTTCTGAATTTTTTTCAGGAATTTCAATATGATAATAAACTCTCTCCGGGCAGCAAGTAAGGACATTCGTAGAGCTCAGCTTACTTGTTTCCTCTTTCCCAGTGATCACCGTTGTTGCTCATGTATTGCCTGGTTTTCTAGTTATTTAGTGTGGGAGGGTAAATCTAGTTCCTCTAATTCCAACACAGCTAGAAGTGAAAGTGTGTGCCTTTTTAAAAATATAATCTTTCCTAAAATTTGCTAAAACTGTTCATTCGTATACTTTTGTCTCTTGCTACTTAGGGAAATTGTATCTCATAATTTAATTTTTACTTCCAATTTGCCTCCTTTTGAGTTCCAGAAGGAGTTCCACATGCTGAATTAGTTCCTTGTTGGTTTTCCTGGATTTGCCCTTCTTTTTTTTCCTTCATTAATTCCACCTCTTAGCATCTTGCTCTGGGTTCTGATACGTTTTTCCAGTAGATTTTCCACCCTGCTAATTTGCTTCTCAACAGGAGCTGTGCCCCGGGGAGGTGGGCGCCTGATCATGGAGTGCGTTTCTGCAGCACCCATGCAGGGCAGGCTGTGGGACCCCAAGAGCGGTGAGATCCTCAAATGGTGTGAGGCAGAGCAGAAACTTTCTGTCATAACAAAGCAGCAAATGACTCCTTTCCAGACTATGGAGAGTAAAAGGAAACTGGACAGCTGTCATTTTGGAGGCATTAATTTCTTTCTGAAATCCCAGTGTGTACAGTCTTGTGGAAAAAATAAAGCTTTCAGTTGTGTACTCTGGATGAGCTAAGAAACCATTGAAAGGCTCTGAATGAAGCACAAATAGGTGCTGTGTGGGATATGAGGATTCCCAAGTAAGCCCAAAGCTAGCCTACTAATAGAGATAGTGAGGGATGAAAGTGTTCAGGAAGAGTTTATCTTGGAGGAAGTAGAGTGGAAAACTCTCAATTAAAGTGACAAAATTTATTCACGATAGTCAAAAGGTGGAAACAACCCAAATGTCCACTGTCAGTTGAATGGACAAAAAAAATGTGGTATATACATACAATAGTTTAGTATTCAGCTTTAAAAAAGAAGGAATTCTGACATGCTACACTGATGAACCTTTAAAATATTGTAGTAGGTGGAAAAAACAGATACAAAAGGTCAAATATTGTATGATTTCACTTATGCTAGGTACCTAGTATAGTCAAATTAGCAGAGATAGAAAGTAGAATAGTGGTTACTAGAAGCTAATGGAAGGGGAAATAAGGAGTTACTGTTTAATGGATGCAGAATTTCAGTTTAGGATGATGAAAAATTCTGAAGATGGATGATAGTGACGGTTGCACTATGAATGTACTTAATGTCACTGAACTGTACACCTAAGAGTAATTTAAATAGTAAATGTTATGTATATTTTACATATGCATATACATATATATATTTAGAGAGTATATTGGAACTCCCTTCTGCTCAGTTTTTCTGTGAATCTAAAACTGTTCTAAAAATAGTTTATTTTTTAAAAATGCAATTTATCTAAACTTTACATTGTAGTGGCAAAGAGTATACAGATGATGGCCACAAAAGACAAAGGTATGCGTTGAAAGAAGCCTGGGCAATCTAAAACAATAAACTGGAAAAAAGAACAAAGAAAAGTAATTATGCAGTTACATATTCATTCAAGGCTATTTTATATTGTTTCAAGGAAATAGTGTCAGATCCTGGTATGACTGGGAAGGAGGGTGAGATTAGAACATGTTTTGCTATTAATATGCAGAGTTCACTTTAAGTGTGTCTTTTTAAAAAATAGCTTTATTGAGGTATAATTGATATACAAAAACCTGCACATATTTAATTTATACAATTTGACGAGTTTAGACATACACATATACCACAATCAATGTAATAAACATACCCATTACCTGAAAAAGTTTCCTCATCTTCCCCCTACACCTTTTTTTTAAATCCTCACCTGAGAATATGTTTATTGCTTCTTAGAGAGACAGGAAGGGGAAGAGAGAGAAAGAGAGAAACATCAGTGTGAGAAGAAACTTCGATGGTTGCCTCCCACACCTTCTCCAACCAGGGTGGAATCAGTGTGCGGGACCTCACTCCCACCAACTAAGCCACCCAGACAGAACCCCGCACACACATTTTTTGTGTGTGTTTGATAAGAAAACTAAATGAGATCCAGCCACTTAACAAAGTTTTAAGTGCGCAATACAGTATTGTTAACTATAAATACTATGTTGTACAGCAGATCTCTGGAATTTATTCATCTTCCATTACTGAAACTTTATGTCCATTAAACACCAACTCCCCATTGACCCCTATCCCACCCTCTGGCAGCTACCTTTCTACTCTCTGTCTCTAGGAGTTTCACAATTTTAGGTACCTCCTATAAGTGCAACCAAGCAATATTTGTCCTTCTCTGACTGGATTATTTCGCTTAGTATAAAGTTAGGATGGCTGTTAACAAAAAAGAAAAAGATAAGTGTCGCGAAGGACGTGGAAAAGTTGGAACTTTTGTACACTATCAGTGAGAATGTAAAATGGTGCAACAACTATGGAAACAGTATAGATGTTCTCAAAAATGTAAATGTAGAATTACTATATGATCCAATAATCCTACTCCTGGTTATCCACCCAGAAGAACTGAAACCAGGATCTTGAAGAGATGTATGCCCTCCCATATTTATTTGTAGCACTATTTACGATAAGTAAGATATGGAAACAACACACCTGACCATTGACGGATGGATAAAGAAAATGTAATCTCTATGTCCATAGGCATATACATATGCAATGGAATATTAATCCAACCACAAAAAATAAAGAAATTCTGCCATACGTAACAATCATGGATGAACATGGAGGACATTATGTTAAGTGAATTAAGTATGTTTTGACTATTAGGCCTTTGCACAATTAAGTCTCAACAACATTAGGCAGTGATAATTCTAGTGGTTTTATAAGGAGAACTTTACTTCATGAAAGAAAGAAAAAAATAGATTATCTACCCTACTCTCCCACTCCTTTCAAATCTGATCTTGGCTTTTTCCCATCATTTGTAGATAATGAACTCAAGTCTGGTTTAGTCATCAGAGCAAATGCATTTTAGGTTTAAAAAATGTGCAGTCCCATTTCCAAGTTTCATTTAAAATTAGAGTTGCTCCCCAACCTCAGCTTAGGCCCTCAGGGTCCCAAAAGGCTTCCACATTCCCTCCCTTTCTTCTGCTCTTCTTTGCCCTCAGTAAGCCATAGGCTGGGGGGTGAAGAGAGGTAGAAAAGGTAAGGAACAAGGAAGATTCTGCTGATCTGGCAGTGATGTAATCAGGCCATGGTGCCCAAGGATGGGGCGCATTCCCAATGTTGATACTTCCTATCACTTAGTCCTGTAATATAATAATACAGACAAGGTAACTTTCAAACAATAGAATGTTATTGCTCAGAGTTCTAGAGGCTGAAAATCCAAACCAGTGTGCCAGTACGGTCAGATGACGGCCCTTTCCACATTCTTGTCATATCCTCACATAGTAGAATGGGCTAGGAAACTCTGTGGGGGCCACTTTTATAAAGACACTAATTCCATTCATGAGTACCCCACCCTTATGACCTAAGTGCTTCCCAAAAGTCCCACCTCCTAATACCAACACGCTGGGGCATTAGGACTTCAACCTATGATTTTGGGTGGCAGGACACAAACATTCAAACCATAACATCTTCTAATGGAGTGGTTTTCTGGATTCCTTGAAGGCACTTCCCCTTGCAGGTTTCACTCTGCAGCCATAGGCAACACCACCAATTTCGCAGGCTACGTACACGTCATATCTTAGTCGCAGCACACCATGAGAACTTCCTTCCAGGCACTGCTATTGAACCTGATTCAAAAAGTCTCTAGCCAGCTTCCCTCAATGTGGCCTAAAGCCAGTCCACCAAGAACCACTCAAGAATCTTGACCCGCCATTGCTGACAAAGCAGTCCACTCCCAGTGCAGCCCTTTCTCCCTCTTGCTCTGCCACCTTCAGCTGCTCTGGGTACTTTGCCAGAACTCATGCTCCTCAACTTCAGGAAGCATTGCTCAAGTGCCAGCTTGATGGAGGGCGAGACGGGACTGACAGGGCACCATCTTCCCTTCTCACAAGGTGTGAGCAGAGATACCCCAAAGTTTGCAGCAACGCTCTCCAAAGAAATTCTCTCTCTCTCCATCTTTAATGAAATAGGGGTCCAGTTTTTATAGGGGTGGTCAGGCAGCTCTGCTCAGAACATCAGAGATTTGGAAACCTTTGTGTTGCTGTTGGTCTTTGTTACCTCAGTTAAAACTAAGACTATTAAAAAAAAAAAACAAACCTGTTAATACAATTCTTTCCACATAAAGTAGAATGTTTTAGTTTATATTATTTTTTTAATGATCCAAGTAGTATATTTTAAATCATGTTACGAACATTGCTACTTTCCCTGGCCCTCTCTAGCTTGGCAAATCATTCAAGAACTCTCTCCATTGTATGAGTAAGAATAAATGTTGTATTAGTAAATGCAAACATGAAAACACAATTAAATCTTGCTTAACTAGCATTTTGAATAAACCACTCTGCTAAATTGAATTTTCAGGTTAAGCAGCAACTTCTCTTGGTTTTAATGTCTGTGATTAAATATCTTCCTTAAATTCCTTAGCTGCCTTAAATTCTGTTTGGAGTCAGGAAGTATATAAATGAAATCAAATTAAATATATGTCATTTCCCACCTTAATATGGTTTATAGGAAACATAATTTAATATTTGAGAATTATAGGAAATATCAGATAATCCTTGCACCCCTGGCCTTCCTCCTGTGACTGGATCACATACCTCCGGGCCTGGGGACACCGACATCACCCAGAAAAGTAAAACAACAGGACAGGGGAGGAATCACACCTGAGCAGCTAGAAATAAAGTAAAGTCAAGTCAAGTCTCAGAGCAGGTGCTGCCTTGTGTGTGAAAATGTGGAGAACCCAATTTGGAACAGGACGGTACATCCCACCCGCTTGGACAACACCTGAACGGGGAGACTGCCAATTTGTTTGTTCTCCTGTATTCTTCTCATACATTATTTCATTCACATAAGTAGCCAGGCTTTGTAATTCCTTGAATTCTCAATGCTTGGTACCTAGAAGATGCATAGTGAAATAGAAATACAAGAAATCTCCATTAAAATCTGTCGTGTGTGACATTGAATAAAAGACCTACACATTTTTTTATTAAATTATCTTATCTCTAAAACATTGAAAGGAATTTTTACCTCAGAAGGTTGTCATGGGAATTAAATAACAAAACACAATGATCACTAGTCAGACCGGATGAGGTTCTTTCCAGTTTCTCTACACTTTTCTCTGAGGCTTTGAAGGGCTTACCTTGGCCCTCTTTGAAGCCTTCACCGTTGTAATAAAACCTCACAAGTTTCAGGGAGCTGAATTGGTCTGTCTTTTTCTAGGTTTCCCCTTGAAGCCACATTATTGCAGGTAAGGTCCTGAGGTGGGCGCCGATGTCAACGATGATCGCCTACAGGTGTGGGTGACCAGGTGTCCAGTCAGCAGTCTGTAGGGCAAAGTTACCCCCAGCAGGGGCACCTTATTCTACATGGTGATTAAATCAATGGAGTGCTCTGTCTTGGGGATTTTAAGTATAAACTACTAGAGTGAGCTGTTAGTAATAGACACGGGTGTCTATCCATTCATTTCCTCAGCCAACACTTCTTGAGCTTCAGTTTCCCACACACACTTCTAGATGATGAGAATACAGCCCGTCCTCCCAGTACTCCTGTTCTGGTGGGAGAGACACACGCGCACTATGTGTGATTTGAAGATGTGCACTTTCTCACATTTTCAGATTTCTGAAAATGGAACACAAGTTCCTGGCGTCTTACAGCCACAGTCCTAGCCAAATGGCAGCCACAGAGTCATTTTCCTACGTGAACTTAGTTTTGTATCTGTTTGTAACCACAACACAATTAAGTTATGTGTATTTTTGGTACTATACATGTAGAGTTTCAATACTGTTTACACTGTCTTCAGAAGATGGTATATTTATATAGTTGAAAAAGAAAAGCTTATTTTTTAGGCAACAGAGCTAAGAAATAGAGCAAAGAGACATAAATTTGCTATTAGAGAAGCAAGTAATAGCATTTGAAGTATGGCCACAATTCCATATTTCTTGCTTTATGGATTCTAAGAAAGGAAAACACCCACAAGTAGATGAAGCTGTGTTACATTTTATTAGGGAGATATTGTGTAAGAAAACACTGACATTGAGTATAAGTTGAAAATATATCCAAGCATTAAATTCTGAATGTAAAGATGTCTTAGGTATAATTTAATTGATTTATTATACTTACAGCTTCCTTTTTTCTGTGAAGGACATAGGATTAAGAAAAGACATGTCTAAATAAGTCTAAAAGAGCTCTTTCAATGAATATAAAATAAAAATTCTAAGTGATAAGAAAGATGACATGAATTTTATTTGTCAGTTTCTTTTTTTTAAATGGGTATATAAAATAATGGCATATGTTTCAACTGTTAACATCTCAGAGTTGCTGGAATTCAGTAGCTATATAATGTCAGTGCTAAGTGCCATAAAGAAAAATAAGGCAGATAAGGGGATAGAGAGTAATGGGCAGATTATACTATTTTTGGATGTGATGTTCAAGGAAGGCCTTTCAACTAAATAGACATTAGAGCAGAAATCTGAAAGAAGTGAGAAAGTGAGCCGTGCAGTTATCTAGGGGAGGGCTTTTCCTCACGGAAGGAATTATAAAAGGAAAGGTTCTGTGGCAAGAGCATGTGCAAAGTGTTTGAAGAATCGCAGAGAGTTTTCTGTGGCTGCAGCATAGTGAGGAAGGGTGAGAGCGAAGTCAGAGAGGTAGCAGGAGGTACACGTTATAGAAGACCTTGTAGACCATGGCAAAGACCTTGGATTTTATTTTAACTGGGGTGGAAAATCATAGAGGATTTTTAACACTCTGAATACTGCATGGAGAATAGAGTAGGGAGCAAGTTAAGAGAATACTACACTAATCTACCAAAGACTGATGGCAGTTTATACTAGAACATTAGTGGCAGAGATAGTAACTGCAGTTAGAATACAGTTCGGAGGTAAAATCCACAGCATTTGCTGATGGGTTGTATATGGAAATGTGAGAGAGAAAAAGAATGAAGAATGGTTCCAAGCTTTTTGTCCTGAACACTTCATTATCTGGTGGTGATCTGACTGAAATAGGTAAGGCTCTGGGAAAATTAGTATCTGTGGAAGATGTTGGGGAGAGAATTCATAGATTAAGACTTATTCTGGACATGTTTAAGTTTAAGCACCTAAGAGGGAAAAGCAAGTACACAGTTATATATAAAAATCTTTAGTCAGCGAGAAGCTAAGAAGGCTGTAGAAACACATTTAGGAATCATCACGGTATGGATGGTATTTAAAGCCATTGAAGAGGATTACCTCACCAAGAGAGTGAGTAAAGGAGACCGAAGAGAGGCAGGCAGCCAGTGACTAGAGGGAAAGTCAGGAGAATTTAGAAGCCCAGTGAAGAGAGTGTTTCAAGATGAGACTGACTGTGTCCAATGTTGCTGAGAGGTCCATTAAAATGAGACTGGAGGATTGACCACTGAATTAAGCAATGTGAAGGTAAGCAATGGCATTTGACGACAATAGTTGCAGTGGAAAGGTGGGAACACAACCTAATTAGAATAGATTCAAGAGAAAAGGAAAGGTAAAAGGTGAAGAAAACAAGACTAACGTGAAGAAAATGAGACCGAGGATAGACTATAGCTTATTTTTTTGAGGAAGAAAAGAGAAATGAGTCAGATGCTAGAGGAAGAGGCGAGGTCAAGAGTTTTCATAGTGCTTTTTTAATTATGCGGATTATTACAACATGTAGTTGTGGTTGATGGTGGGAATGATCCAGTGCAGAAAAAAATGAAGCGAGAGATACCGAGAAGTAGGTAAAAGAGAGGGCATTCCATGCATGAGTGGAGAACTTGCATAAGAGCCTTAGATAGGATCATAGACAGTTAAGCCACAGAGAAAAATAAATTATAGTTCAAACCCAAGTACTATTGGGAGACAGTGCATAGGTCTCTTGCGGTTTTGCAAATCATGCAAATAGAGGCACTGACCCCTTCTGTTTCTAAATATCTTTTCAAGGATATCTGTATAATAAACAGCCTTGGAAAAAAAGATATTTTCTCATTCTGAAGAAAAAGTAGGCATTCTTACTGTCTATTATAAAAGATATGGGTCCTTAATCTCAGATTTCTCTCCTAAAATACAGGGAGGCATGGACAGACATCTGTCTGGGCTCATCTGGGAGGGAGGTGGGGTAGGGGAAACTGGCAGGAAACATGCTAATGCTCATGTTGCTTTCTGCTATGAGTAATAAAGTTTTTGTTTCTGACCCAGGAGTCTTGTATCTTCTGCTGGCATTCACGACAGACACTTTAGTAGGCTAACTTGTTAGCTTGAAAGTAAGGTAAAATCTCAGATCACCCACAGTCCTTGAAATACAGGCTGGTAAATTTGGTGATGGGATTATGAGCACATTCCTTGGATGAAATGAAAAGCAAAGTCACAGGCTAAGACTGAGAATGGAAATGACAGTTTGGAAGGTAAAAGACCAAAGAGCAGGTATGATGTAAACATATTAAAGAGTGAAGAGATCAAGGCTTGTTATAACATTGCCAATCATATTGGGGACACAGCTGAGTATTTTTTAATGTAAAGTGCCAGGAATTTGTATAGTTAGTCATTTTTCTCTAGCCATATTCAGTAACTGGGGTGCAAAAAAGAAGGAACAGGAAATCAGATTTAACTAGGAACTAGGGTTTTATCCAAGGTGAGAATGTTGAAAGGAGATTGGGGGGGATTGAAGAGCTGTTGAAATAGGCATACTACAAGGTGTGGTCTGAAAAGGTGTAAGGGACTGGTTTAACAACAAAATGCTTGAAATTGAAATTTTAGAAGTGGTAACATTATTGGTAATTGGTTCCTATGTGAATATTGATGTCACCAAGAATGATGACCAAGGAAATGGCAGAGAGAGGAGTAAGTCAGGGACAAAACCTCCAGTGAATGAGGAGAGCGTTGTAGATGACTGTAATGAGGAGGTGTCACAGGCTGATCAGGGTGGCTGCCAGTCCCTACAGTGGGTGCCTTCACAGAAATCAGAAAATCACTCTTTTGCAGTCTTGCTTCAAACGAGTCTCTGTACATTAGCAAATGGTACCCTCCCACTGGTCACAGCTATCACCCACACTGTGTGGCACAGGTTCCGTCTGCACAACACTGTGTTGTCACCCTTAATCAGGTGGCATGCGTTTTCCAAATAATAGGCTTGAGGGATTATTTTTGTATATTTGTTTGTTTTAAGTAATAAGGAGAGTTTTTTTTTCTAGAAATGGCAATGGGAAGCAAGAATGTGGACTTCCATCCTATGCCAAGACCTAGTGGTTTGTGGAGTACAAAAGAATAAACAGCCAGCACTTGCCAGGGGAAGCTGAGTCCTCCAGGGAGTGTCAGGCTTTAGTGAGAGAAACAAGGGTCAGAGGACAGTATTTAGACATGGAATATTTAACTGATGACAGACTATGAGTACCAGGGAGTAAAATGGGTACATGTAGTTCAAAGACAATTTTAGAACTTTTTATGATAAATCATGTCCTATTGAAGATGCACAGAGTGCTGCAAAGTGACATGAATTATGTGTGATTAATTTATTATACTGGTATTCATTTAGGATTGTTTCTATTTGCATACTGGTTAATGATTTACCTTTTTGCCATTTTAAGTTTAATTTTGCATTTTGAATACTTAAAATATTAAATGGTTCACCCTATTTCCATCAACCCCTGAGACAAATTTTTAAGTTTACTCTTTATTCTTTCTGTTTCTCTTTGCAAAATAAGCAGATGCAAGTATATGTTCTCATTTCTCATCTTATGAAACAGGTAATATACTAATAAACTCTTTTGCATTTGTGTTTTTTATTTAACTATATTTCATAGAAGTCTATACAAGTTCATAGGGATCTTTCTTCTTCACACTTTTTTCAGCACTTCACAATCTCCACTGTGTGATCGTGTAATAATTTACCCAACCATTGCCTTATGTATGGAATTTCAACATTTTCCAATTACAGATAACGCCGCAATAAAGAGTATTATACTCATGCATTTTTTATTTTCTAGGTTTAAATTTTGGGTAAATTCTAGAAGTGGTATTTTTGCATCAATGCCATAATCCCTAAGTACTTTTTTTTTTCAGAAATAGCTGAATTCTCTATAATAAAGCTTGTATTATTTTGCATTCCCATGAGCAATACATGAGTGCTTTAGGCCAACATTTGAGGCAAGTACTTTCCCATCACCTGAAAAGTCTAGTCTATCAGTTTAAAAAGGCAGAAAAATGGAGTCAGGATAGAAAGGCTTCTTGTGGTGGTTTCCACTGGGAATAGTGAGAAGTGAATGGGACAAAGAAAAGGTTCAAAACACACCAATGTATTTGTTGAGTAAAACATAAACGTGGCATTTGAAACCTATGTGGAAAGGGTATATTTTTCAACGAATGTTGTTGACTAAGTGGTTAATCATTTGGGGGAGAAATTGTCACATAGCAGTTGTAGACTGTGTTGCTCAGCTAACCTCAGGTCAACCCCTGTCACAACCACATGCGGACATAGTCACAGAGCCTGGGTAAAGTGTAAAATAATATCTTTCTAAAAGCATAGAGAATATTATGGGACAGTAAAAAGTGTCAAGGCCCAAACTGAAAGAAAATAAGAACCAAGATAGTTCTGGTAACTCAAAAATGCCTTTGTCCTTGGGGCATTTTCTGATCTTTGAAAGGTAAAAGTTTAGTTCTGACAACTTGTGGCTGAGGGGAAAGGAAATCAAACCCATAACTCATTCAAGATAGGAGCTCTCCCTGCAATAACCTGGCACCCCAATGAGCTAGTGCGTCACGGTTAGGGTGAACCAGAAGTTAAAACAAAACAAAACTCCAAAGTAGATTTAAAACCCAAGTTCAGATTACTTGAAGTGGTGATTTAAGGCAACCTTAGTTTGGCAGAAGCAAGTATAAATCCTGTCTAGAAGAAGGTACCATCATTATAGATCTCAGATTATTCCCACACACAAAAAAGACAATATCCAACACACAATAAATGATATAGAGGCAAATGAGGAAATGAAACTCTATGACTGAGAACCAACAGAAACAAGAGCAGAAATCAATACACAGATACTTCAGATATTAAAATTATTAGACACAAATTCTAAAATAACAGTGCTCGCTATGTTTAAAGAAATATAAAAAATTTGAAGATATCTGTAAAGAAGAGAGAATTATAATAAGTGATACTGCAGATTCAATAATGGACCAAATAGAATTTCTACAAATTAAAAAAATGAGCAAAATTAAAACTGAATAGATACATATTTCACACCATATACAAAAATTAACTCAAGAGTAGTCGTAGACCCACACATAAAAATTAACTCCATAATACATTTAGAAAAACACATATGACAATATCTTTGTGATTTGGTGGGAGGCACAATCTTCTTAGGTAATAGGAGGCAATAAGCATAAACTAAATATTGACCAAATTAAAATTTACTACTTATCAAAAAAATTATTAAGAAAATGAATTGGCAAGCCACAAACAAGGAAAATGTTTGCAAATTGTATAAAAGATTGGTAGTCATTATCTGTAAAAATCTCCTACAAGTAATAATAAAAAGATAATAAGCTCAATTTTTAAAATGGACAAAAGCATTAAAAAAAAGTTTATAAAAAAAGAGATAGTTGAATGGCTAACAACTTAGAATTCTACAAAAATATTTCACACCAAAAGAAATATTTATGCAAAAAAATTGTGTGCAAATAAACATATAGATTAATGGAACAGAATAGAGAATTCAAAAGGAGATTAATACATATATGATCAATTGATGAATTCCCAAAATAGTTCCCAAAAGTAGTTTCATGGAGAAAGAATTGTCTTTCAAAGAAATAATGCTGAAAAAATTGAATATCCATCTGAAGTAAAAAATAAACCTTTATCCTTACCTTGCACCACACACAGAAATTAACTTGAAACAGATCATAGGGAAACCAAAAAGCATAAAATATACTTCTGAAGGAAAACATAAATGAAAGTCTTCATGCTCTCAATAGACAAAGATATAATTTCCAAGACACAAAATCCACTAAACCATAAAATTTAAACAAAAAGAAATTTAGAAGACTTCATCAAAATTAAAACCTTCTGATCTTCATTATTAAAATTGATTCCAGTTCTGCTAAGGCAATATAAATCTCTTAAAAACGTATCCTGCCATTGATAACAATGATGAAATATAAACAAAATATTTAAAACAACCACCTGAGAGTTCTAAAGAGTAAAAGAAAAACAGGCAGATTGTAGAGAACAAAACAACATAGGGAAGTAACGGGCCCAGGGCAAGTGTGCTGTGGCTATTGGGATGAGCTGACCATAATGGCTGCTGTTGCTGCTGCTGTCGTTTGCAGGTTTCCCAAGATAGAGTCACCGTCATGGAACAGGGTGAACATCCAAATCCCCCATAGAAACTTTGACGTATTTCTTGGTAAGGGAAGCATAGAAAGTCGTCTAAACAAGCCAGAGAGGGAAGATGAATCTTGAACAGAAGAGAGCTGGAGAAGCGAATTACCTAATTTTGCTTATAAACACGCTGAGTCTGTCAGTTCCTTGAACTGTATATGCTTGGAGCAGAAACAAAACAGCATGGCCAAGGCTCACAGAAGTAAATTGAGATTTGGACCCCCACTCAAAAACAATAAAAAAAGCTTACCATCTGAACCCAACTGGATTAATTGCCTGCTAAAACAAAACTGTCAATATTCTCTAGAGGATTATAATAGAACCCAAAATCTACACATCATATGAGTCACAGTGTCCAAGATATAATCCAAAATTACTTCTCATAAAAATAACTAGGAATATCTGACCTATTCTCAGGAGAAAAGGCAATTATCAAATGCCAACTTTGAGATTATCAAGATATCAGATTTATCAGACAAGGACTACACAGTAGTAACATAATTTTCAAAGAAGTAAAGATGAACAACACACCTCTAATGAATGAAATAAAGGGAATCTCAGCACAGAAATATATCACAAAAAATAGCCAAATGGAAAGTTTTACAGTTAAAACATACAAAAGCAATAAAAATTTCACTGGCTAGGCCCAATAGCAGAATACAGTTGACAGGAAAAATAGTGAGTGAACTTTAACTAGATCAATAAAAATTTTCCAATCCAGAGAACAGAGAGAGAGAGAGAGAAAGTAAAAACAAACAAACAAACAAACAAACAAACAAAAGCCTAAGAGGCTTGTGAAAAAATATCAAAAGATCTAATGTATTTATAACTGGGATCCAAGTATAAGAAAGAGTGGAACATAAAAAATATTTGAAGAAATAATGGTCAAAAATTTCCTCAATTTTGTAAAAGATATAAATTAACAGATTCAAGAAGTTAAAAAAACTCCAAACAGGATAAATTCAAAGACAATCATGCCTAGAAACATCATGATCACACTGCAAACCAAGACTTTTTTAATCTTAAGAGTAGCAGACAACTGTAACAACAACAAAGTAATTTAAAAAAGAGCAGTCATAAAAAAAATAACACATTCCTGGAGTAGCAATGATTTGAACAACTACAGATTAGGTCAGTTGACATGGAACAATATCTTTAAAGTGCTGAAAGCGGGAAAAAATTATCAACCCAGAATTCTATATTCTAGCCAAAATATCCTGGAGGATTAGACAAGATAAAGACATTTCTTTTCTTCTTCTTCTTCTTCTTTAGAGGTTTACTTTATTCTTAAATAACACAGAGGGGAAGGGAGAGAGAGAAAGAGAAAACCATAAATGTAATAGAAACATTGATTGATTGTCTTCTGATCCCACAACCTAGGCATGTGCCCTGGCAGGGAATTGAACTGGTGAGCTTTTCGTTTATAGGGCAATACTCCAACCAACTGAGCCACACCAGCCAGGGCAAGACATTTTCATACAAAGGGAAACTAAAAAGATTTTTTGCCAATAGACATGCACTATAAAATATGCCCCAAAAAAGTCCTGCAGGCTGAAGCAAATGATGCTAAAGGAAAATTTGGATTTCAGATACAATAACAAACATTGAAAATGATAAATATCTAAATAAGTATAAAAGTCTACATTTTCCTCCTGAGTGTTTTAAAATTCACATGATTTTTTAAGCAAAAATTATAATATTGTCATGTGTTGTTTTCAATGTATATAGGTATAATACATATGATATCTATAACATAAAAGATGATGGGGAGGATAAATAATCTATATTGTTGAAAAGTTTCTATATTTTACATGAAGTTGTTAGTAAAATATTAGCTTTTGGTACACTATGAAACGTGACAGGTAGATAGAAAGATAGATAGATAAAATAATATCTACATCAATCCCTAAAAGATATAGGCAAGGAAGTATATCTTAAGAGCTCATAGATAAAGTAAAATGAAATACTAAAAAAAAAATTAAATAATCTAAAATTAGGCAGGAAAAGAGGAATAGAAGGACAAAAAAAAGCTGGCTGACTAAATCCATCTATATTAATAATTGTATTAAATGTTAATTGGAGCCCAAATATCCTCCAATTTAAAAAAAAAAAAACCAACCCGACTGGTGTAGCTCAGCTGTTTGGGCATTGTCCTGCGAAGTTTAAGGTCGCTGGTTTGATTCCTGGTCAGACCACATATTTAGGTTGCAAGCCCATCCTAGGCAACTAGTTGATATTTCTCTCCCTCTTTTCCCCTCTCTCTAAGAATAAATAAATAAAATCTTTTTAAAAAATAAAAAATAAAGATGTTTTCAGCCTGGACAAAAGAGGCCCAATTAGATCTGCCTATAAGGGACACACTTTACATATAAAAGCAGAATTAGGTTGGAAGTAAATAGAGGAAATAGGAACACAGACTGTGCAAAGAACAAGCACAAGAAGGCTGGAACGGTTATATTCATATCCAGATGAATAGTTTTCAAGACGAAGTTTATTAACAGATAAAGAAAGACATTTCATAATGATAAAAAGCACAATTTGTTAGGAAGAAACAAACGTACACAGTTAGTAAATGAACTTCAAAATATATGAACATATAAAAATTTACAGTATGTTCATGCAATGTAATACTACTTAGCAATAAAAAGAAGACATACAGATGGCAAATGAACATACAAAATGCTCACCATTATTATCCATTAGGGAAATGCAAAGTGAAACCACAGTGCAATACTACTACATAGCCACTAAAATAGCTAAAGTCGTAAAGATTGACCTCCCAGGTATTTAGAAAGATATAAAGCAACTAGAGCCCTCATGTAAAATGATACAACCCACTTTGGAAAAGAATTTGACAATTTTTTAGAAAACTAAATATGTACTACTATATGATCTACCAATTCCAATTCTAAATATTTAACTATGAGAAATGAAAGCAAATTCCTACAGAGTTTATACAAGAATAATTACAGCCCCTTTATTAATAATACTACAAACCTTGAGCTATTAAATTGTTAAAGATTTTAAAACTGTAATGTCCACTATTGGTCACAGTGAGGTAACTCAGGCCTATTCCTCCACATCCGGCAGAAGCATACTGTGGACATCCTCTCCAGGAGGCAATGTGGTCAGAGGAATCCCAAGATTTTATTTTACCAATAACACAGAGGTCCTCACAGGGGAGGTGTGTGCTATAAAGAGAGGGGTGGAAAGTCCTGCACCCTGGAAAACTAGTTGGTTAAACATTTCATTCCATCCCCAGGACTCTGATTGGTGAAACTCCCAAAGCCTCCCCATGGTTCCTGTTAATTCCCAGCTTTATGCTCAGTGGTGTAATTGGCCTCAGGCTCCTGTTTGTATGCTGTCTTTGTTTCTCTTTCCAACAATTCAGCTTCATCACAAGTCTCCGAAATCCACTCATGGGGTGGGGTCACGTCCTTAATAACACAAGATGCATGATTTCTGTCTCTTCTGCTGTCCCATCCCCACATAGCCTCTGGAGGTTTAAAGTTCTTCTCGTTGTATAGAGCATTTCAGCTCTTCCAAATTTCTAGTTCCAAAGTTGCATAGTAAGCCCTTCAAGGCACTCAGAAGAGTATCTAAAACCTCCTGGTCTTAGAAGGGTTACCAATGGCAAATTTTGCCACTGCCTCAGCAAGTCCACTTCCAGAACTAAAGAAATAATCAGATGCTCATTTCAGTACTTTAACCACCAAAACACTGTAAAAATTTTAAATACTAAGCAAAAGGGTTAATGCATCATGACATAAGTCACATGATAGAATGTTATACACCTATTAAAATGCGGTTTTAAAAAACATTTACAATGGGGAAATTTTGGCAATATATATATTTTTAAATACACTGAGGTACAAAGAATAAAACAACCAAATATGCTAGACCCTAATCTACCTCCCCATCAACACTCTAATAAAGAGTAATGCGAGTGTAAGGTTATAAAATTTAAATAATGTGGAAAGTTACGAAAAGGAAAGCGAGAGGCCTCAGCCTCCTTCTTCCTTCTCCCACCACTCTCTCCAAGTGAGCAATTGCTTATTATACTTCCTAATTTAAAAAAGCATAAATCTGCATAAATTCGCATCTATCTTTTGAAAATTTTAACAAAAAGAAGCCTACAATTTACATTGCTTTATAGCTTTTTTGTATTTATGACACATCGTAAGGATTTTCCAATATTAGCATATATGTATGTTTGTACATGTATAGATTTAATAAGCCATAGATAATATTCTACATGATTTCATATCAACATCATGTTAATATACCTTATTTTTGGAAACTCTAGTTGCCATATTTTATTCCAAAAGATTGTTCCAATTTACACTCCAATTTACAGACTTTTCCTACATTTTCATTGCATCTGTACTATCATTAAAATTTACAATGTGTATTTAAAATAAAGTCATTAAACTACCAATTAATGAGAGCCTGCAATGTGAATTTAAAAGTCATGGCACGGTAACAAAAAATCATGGCATTGGACTATACTGTGTGACAATTAGAAAGATTAGCAGAATATGGTTCTCAGTCTCTCCTCAGTCTAGTAATCTGGAGGAGAGAAAGAAGATGTAAACAAGTAACAATAATACAAAAAAAAAAAGAATAGAAAAGAAAAAGAGTCACAAAGAGAGGAAAATAGCTGTCGTATAAAACTTAAATGAAGAATAGAGCTTGGAGGAAGAAGTGATGTATTGCTACTGACATTGTGAAAGACTTCATAACACACAGGTGCCAATTTACTTGCGATTTAAAACCCATAACAGCTACCATTTTTTGATATTTAGTATGTATTAGGCACTATACTGATTTATTTTAAGTGCATTTTCTAACTTAATTGTTATAACAATATGAGGTAGATAAGATTTTCATAGGCATTTTACAGATTGGAAAGCAGGAATCTGAGCGAAATTAATTGCTTACCATCACACAGCTATTACCATACACCTTCTATATGTAGCTCAAATAATTGTCATAACATCTCTATGAAATAAGCATTGTTATCATCCTTTTTACAGGTGATAAAAATAAGGCACAGAGGGTGTTAGTTTTTTACTCAAGGTCACAGTGACAGATAGTGGCAAGAGCAGGGACACAAACCAAGGCAATCCCAGAGCACAAGTCCTTAGTGGATTCATTCTGGGAGGGAATAGGATGCAAAGGGGCAGAAGAGGAGGAGAGAGCTGCATAAGCAAGGTGAGTGTGAGGAATGGATTGGCTGAGCCAGAATCTGGAAGCACATTGAGGGAGGGAGTTGTTCACTGGGGACTGGACAAGGCCAGTGGGAGTGAGAACGGAATAAGAGAATGGAAATGAGATACATCGCAGAGGTAGAATACAGACTTGATGACTAATTGGATGCCTCAATCACAGCCCTCTCCGCCTTTGAGTCTCTAAAGGGTTTTACCCCTTTAGTTAGAGCCCACAGGCGGCCTTTTATTCCTTTCCTTTTGATTATTTTAGAGGCCTGTTTCTGGATGCTTCTGTTAGAGTTGCAATCATTCTTGCACAGTGTGGGCTTGAGAAAGGATGATGCTAATGAGCTTTGCAGTTCAAGAATACTTCTTGCTCCCTCAGTCATACACAAATCATGAGGTTAGGATAGTGGTTATCAAGCAGCTTGCAGGAGAAACAGCACACTTCCCTCCGAGAGTTTCTAACATGAATGAAGAGATATGTCCAACTGACATTTTCCAGATATCCCAACACTTCTTCATCATGCAACTCTACTGATTATTCCCTCCTTGAAGTTCTCCCTGCCATTAACTTCCGCAATACTATTCCTGCTGATTTTCCTCTTACCTTTCTGACTTGCCTTTCCATTCCTCTTAAATAGTATCAGTTCCTCGTCCTGCAAGGGAACCATGTACCCCAAGGTTTGCTCAGCATTCCTAATTTTTCCCTCTGTTTGCTTCTGGTACAATCTCGAATAAATTTACTTAGAACATTTCACCTGTCAGTTCACAAAATAAGAGGGTTTGAACCTCTTATTTCACTTCTTTTATTCAGAAGAGACCGACTCCCTGTTCTGTATGCAACTTGGAATAGGCTTTTGTGGCTGGATGACTACTGTCCTCATTCCAGTTTTTTGAATGGCACATTGACTTAACTTCTATGTACGTCTGGAGGGCAGCTTCTCTCCCGATCCAGGTCTATGCTCTAGACTCGTGTGTATCAGAAGCCAGGCTGTCATCGCACAGGCACCTCAAATTCAACATGGCCAAACTGGAATTTACTAATTTTTGTTTTGCTTTGTGTTTCTCTTTGGTCTTATCCAGGTAAACATCTTCCTTATCTATACAGGTAAACAAGTCCTAAATCTAGTCACCAACTCTGACGGCTCTTCTCTCAACTCCACAGCCACTCGTCACCAAGTCTGCTATTCTAAATTCTATCTGCTCATTCTCTCTGTTTGGAAGATTACAGACTTAGTTCAAATCCATAGTATCTTTAAGCCAGAATACTTCTAATAATCTAATTGGTCTTCCTGGTGTTAATTTCCTGACAGCTAACTGCAGTTTTCCTCCATTTTTTTTTTTTAACTGCTGTTTGCATGAACTTTCTAAAATGATGTTATCACTAATCAGCTTAAAATCTCTTAATGGCTCCACCTGGTCATTAGGATAAAATGCGAACTTTTTAGCATACAAGGCCCTTCCTGAGTTTTGCCTCCAGCCTCATTCCACAGGACAAAGTTTCCCTCTTATCTGAGTCACCTGAGGCACCCCCAAGCCTACTGAATCAGATGCCCTGGAGGGAGTGTCCTAGATGTCTAGTGTTTAAAAAGCCTAGGATCACACAAGACTGAGAAACACAGGCCTCAGACAGACGGACCTATTTCACCACCACTATGAGGCTTCACGGGTCACCTTACAGTGTCACCGCATCACCTCTTCACCGTGTTGTTTGCCGTGCCCTTCCATCTCACTGACTTTTACTACCCCCAACCAAGGTCTCCTTATGGGCCAGTCTTCCCAGTTCTTCAGATGCCACTCTTCTGTACTCCTCCTTTGTATTTCTAAAATACCTCATGCCCATCCCTGTTCCACCACATTCCACATTGTTTTATTTTATCTACCTTCCTCACTAGATAATTTGAATGCTTTGGTAGTAAACACAATGTCTTGTTTTTCCCTTTTTATCCCAGATTCTAGTACAATGTTTAGCATAGTAAGTATTTGTTGAATGAATTTCTAGAAAATTAAAATGGAGGAGTACTTGTTACCCAAAGAGAATTGTCAAAAGTCTAGACAGAATTAGCAATACGGACAACCCTCAGAATTTGGGTTTAAAGCTGGTGGTTGAAAGGATCAGGCCAGGTTCCCAGCCCGCCAGTCTGCTCACGACCCAGTCAGGCCAGTTTCCCAACCCGCTGGACTGCCCATGTTATCCCCACTCGATTGGTAGCCCCAGGCTTTATGGAAACTTCCCCCACCACACACAGCAGACATCTGGCGCCAGCCGGAATGGCCTGTGGTCAGACTGACCCTCCTGTACCTGGGAATGGCTGGGCCAGTTACCTCACCCATAGTCCCGGCTCACATCCTGAAACCCTGAGGCACCACCCGCCCAGAAGAACGAGAGACTAACCCCTCCCCTACCCACCTCCCAACAACCCCCCTGCGCTTTTTCTTTTAGAAAACCCATTCTTGCCTTCCCCTGGGCCTGCAGTCAATCTGACTCAGCTCTCCTGCATCTTTTGATGAAGTTCAGCATCAGATAAAGGCATTTGGATCAGCTCATCCAGTTCCTCCCGCCTCTACTTCTTGTGCATTTCTAGCAGAAGTCCTATATCAATGAGTTAAAATACAAGTGGATATACACAGAGAGAATCATAATGTAAATACAGGATCAGTCAAAGTTTTTAACCGACTCTAATGGAGACTGATCAAAACAGAAAAAGAATTTATCGAAAAGTTGTTGGTTTCCCACAGAATTTGGAGTAAGCCTAAAAATACCAGGTTTGGGAAACAGGCAGAAACAAAAGAAGGTTCAGCACAAAAGAGGCTGCAGCTTACCCTCCACGAGCACAAGGCACCAATTCTGCTGTTGGCACTGTTTCCAATGAGAGCTGCTACAGCTGCTGACGCTAGAATGAATTCTCCACTTACCCTACTTCTTTGCCTTACACACCCTGGGTTCAAATCTCGGTGATTCGAATGACGAGACGAACAAAGGTCCAGTGTTTGTGAGAGAGAGAGGGCCGTGAAAACACTTCTGGACTTCATGTCCTTGTATATACGTGGAGCAAAGGTGCTGCTTTGGAAAATTCCCTGAATAAAGGCAGAAGTTCTGGGACTAGGTAGACCAATTTTTTTAAGTTGTTTCTAATTTTATATAGTATTATGTAATGCTAAAATTAATTAACATCCTAGCATTCTGTTAAATTAGTTTCTGAGTACAATTACATTCACTACATGCTATCACATCAGATTCAAAGAAATTTTAAGGCGGCCAAAACTGCAGCATAGATTCCTCCAGGACACTTGGAGAATGAAAAGGAATCTAGAGGAGAAAGTTTGTTTCTAAGCACCTGGAATAGAGAGGACAGGGGTGGCCTTGAGGTTGGGATTTCAGAGTCAAGAGTTTGTAGCTGTCGAGTTAGTAATTGAAGCCAGAGTGTGAACACAACATTAGCTTCTACATGATGGCCTCACACATGAACAAGTAGACAAGGTTAATTTGTTCACTTCAATTTTTTTTTGTTTTTATTTAAAGAAAACTCATCTCTGTGAGAGTAGATGCTTTAAAAAATTTTCAGCAATATTGAAAAATGCAAAGAAAGTTTAAGCAATCACTTCAAATCCCACCCCCAAGAAATAACCATTAACACTAGAGGATCATCATTCTAACCATCTTTCTACATATAGTAGGTATAGAAAATACATACACCTGTACAAAGATAAAAGCATCTGGGCTATCACATTGCACCATTCACGTGGTCACCATTCATATCAAATGCACATGATAAGGATAATTAATTGCATGCATGGATGAATGGATGGAGAAACTTAAGTGGTCTCATTATTAAAATAAAAGTAATACTTTTAATTAATAGAGGAAAAACATTTTTAATTGGTGGACTTCAAACATGTTTGTTCATGACAGAATACATTATTTTCTCCTTTAATAAACTCCATAGGGTTGAGAAAGAGTTCATTAAAGAATTAGATTTTTTTAACTAAAAGTTTTGGTTTTAGACAGTATCAACTGACTCAATGTTATAAAAAATGAGAACTTCATCTTCTTGTCACTTCCCCCTCTTAATTTTGCCGTGTTCGCAAATTGTTTTATTTTTATACTGTCAAGATTTATTATACAAGGTGGGGCTAAAGTAGCTTTACAG
This sequence comes from Micronycteris hirsuta, assembly GCA_004026765.1. Lineage (NCBI taxonomy): Eukaryota > Metazoa > Chordata > Mammalia > Chiroptera > Phyllostomidae > Micronycteris > Micronycteris hirsuta. The sequence continues at coordinate 63,762 of PVJI01009102.1, forward strand.
TTGTGAGTACACAAAACAGAGTTTTTTTAATTATTATTTTCTAATTATTATATTATTTTTCTATATGAACAACTGTTGACCTACTTTTGTCCACCCTACTTATATTTGGGTGGTATTTTTCAGTATTCTACAAGGAAATGGGTTAATTGCTCACCATGTGTTCTTTTGCTATCACTATCCATTCCTCAGCTTTTAATTTTGATTCATTTCTTAATCAGCTGGAGTTTTGTCATAAAATATATTTTCCTTTACTAAGTGTGCTAGAATTCCTGAGGCCTTCCTTATTTAAATATATTTCTTTTGCCCGGCTGGTATAGCTCAGTGGATTGAGCGCGGGCTGTGAACCAAAAGGTCCTGGTTCGATTCCCAGTCGGGGCACATGCCTGGGTTGCGGGCCAGGTCTCCAGTGAGGGCCATGTGAGAGGCAACCATACATTGCTCTTTCTCTCTACCTTCTCCTCTCTCTGAAAATAAATAAATAAAATTTAAAAAATAAATAAATAAATATATTTCTTTTTACTCACTTGTATATGGCACCATGCTTGGGAAGAGAGTCTTTTGTCTTAAAACACTTAAAAAAAAGTAATTTCATTTCTACTTTTGTTGTTGTTGTCAAATGATCTTTAAGTGAAATATTTTGTTCTTTGTCATTGTTAACTAGCCCAGCATTCCACTGCACCATAGCTGATGTCATCCATGGTGTCATGTGGATGGCAGCCATCAACACTGCAGCCCACAGACTGGGCCATCCCCAGCATCTCTTTCCTGGTTCCAGGCTTCTCTAGCTAAAGATTGGTGCCACAACTGTAGGGCACTGTGGACAATCTCATCAACAGTGATATGTCCACCATGCTTCATGTCTTTTTGCTTCTTTCTGCCTCTTGGCGATTCTTTCAGAGCTTTGGTGACCAGGGCAGAGGCAGAGGCACAACCTCGAATGGTCCATTCGCTGTCATCCTCAGATGCTTCCAATCACCCATTGCTTTGGCAATGTCATCACCAAACTTTTTTGAAGACAGGTCCAGGAGAACAATCTTGGGGGCCAGGGCAGATACGGCATCAGCTTCCTCAGCAGTGCACCTCAGGTATACGACTTTGACCTTGTTGGGATCAAAATGTGGTGGCCTGGTAAAGGCACGACTGATGTCAGGTGATTCAGGACAACAAAAGAAAATTGCACCTAAACCTCCTCCAAGCTGAAAGCCCAAAAAAGTGCCTTCTTCCCCGTCCCCACTTTTTTAATGAAGTCATTGGGGTGACACTAGAAACAAAATAGGAAAGTGCTTTCGTAAAGAACTTCTCAGAACTCTGCCCACTGTGCTCCACTGTCTCTGGCATTGGATACTGCTGTGAGGGCAGCGTGATGCCAGCTTTTTTCCCCTTTGTCAATGACTTAGTTGTTTGCCTTGATATCAGACTATTCATTTTCCAGCTCAACAAGTAAACCAGAAGTTTCCTGGGGCTGAGGATTCCTCATCTACTAATTCTTGTAACTATTTGAGGGTGACTGTAGTTCTCAGGACTTTGGCAGTCCTGAGAAACAGTCTCCCAGCCACTTTGCAAAGGTGGGGAGTACACATGTGTAAAGAAGAATGCCAGATGGTATTTCTAATTCTGGTTTTGTCTTCTAGGTCCTTTGTCTTTGATTTTTTTTTTCTTCCTTCTTATGTTCAAGCAAGTCCTGAAGCTCCTCTTGGGCAGCTTGAAACGGTTCCATGCACCCAACAGTTGCAGGAAAGATGGTGAGGTAAAGAAGTAACAGGAGTAGAAATTAACTGTTGCTGTGGAGGAGAGTGCTCTCAGTGAAAAGTTGTAGTGAGCTCTGCACAGTAAGTGTGGTAGACCAGACGTCTTGTTAGGATGATGAGTTTTCAAAGACTCCTTCTGTCTAGACAATAGTCTGTGATTTACTAGATAGATAGATATGGATGGGGGTCTGAATAGATGAAGTGGCTAGGAGACCATGGGGGCAAAACATCTCCGCCCAGTCCTTCCATGCCGAATAATGTGTCATTTTGGTGAGGATGTCTATTTCTGCCAAGATGATTTTGTACCTTATGAAGAGAAAGGGAGGCAGTCAGTGATAAAATACACAGTGATATTATCTTAGAGGTGCCTAGGGCTCAGGGGGACTAGAACTAATCATTCTGAACCTGTAGACCTATCCTGAATATGTGCATGTGACATACATGTTTGTATTTTAGACATTATTATGCTACAGGCAGAGTCACCAGCAATCCCAGACAACCATTTTAAATGTTTCCAGTGGCCCACAGTGACCCCACATGAAGAGGCACAGAATTTGTGAGTGGGCATCTTATGCCAAGACATATATCTAGCTGGTTTGATTAAGAAGTCTCTCTCCTGTCACTGGGCCACTCTACTGGGAGCCCTGGCTACTGATCAATTGCTGGGCACTATAGGCATTCGTTGGCTTCCCCTTGGATTGCCTTCCCTAACTCTGAGGCTGAGCGATCACAAAGTTCTTATATTGGATTATTTCTTGTGATGGACTAGTATTGTGTCTTATAGAGAAGTGTATCTGTGTGGTTGTTTGAGCTTCTGTTTCTTGTTAGTGATGTGATAGCAAAACAGAGTTCTCTTCCTCTGATGCAGGTATAGTTCTCAAGTCTGCCTGTGCTCCTCCCAGCCTTCAAGTGAGGTGTGGATCCATCAGGATGCTGTGCCCCTTTAGTTTAGTAAAGTACTTTTAATTGTCAGTGGTTCTTTTTCCCTCATTGAGGAGTTAGCTTTAGCTGAAATGAGCTGTCCTGATGAAAAGAAAGAGGTTGGCTACATTGGAATACTCTTTAGGCCCAAATGGTATTCACAATGATATTAGAAAGTTAATTTAGATTAGAGATGACATGCTATAGGTCTTTCACGTGAAATCAGCCCACAGCCAACATAGTGTTTACCTACACACAAAGATGTCATAGTCATTAGAAGAATTTTTTCAATTAGTTGCCTATTTTTTAAAATTGGGAGCCCTAGCCAGGTAGCTCAGTTGGTTAGAGCATCCTCCTAAACCACCAAGGTTGCAGGTTTGATCCCTGGTCAGGGCTCATACAAAAATCAACCAATGAATGCATAAATAAGTGGAACAGCAAATCCATGTTCTCTCTCTCTTTCTTTGTCTCTGTCTGTCTGTCTGTCTCTCTGTCTCTCAAATCATTAAATAAAAAATTAGAAAATATCCCATAACAATCTAGATTTCATCCCTTTATAAAATGAGAGATATGACAATCATTTCAAATGCAAGTTTCCAATAGCAGCACCAGATCCAGAGCCGCTACGGAGAGCCAAGGAGCGAGTACCCTCATGACACAGGCCTGTGCTCTCCAGTTCTCCAGGGATCCCACTGGTCACTACCCTTCTGACACAGAGGCCCGCTGTCAGTTCCCATTTATCGCCACACCTGAACTTTTGTTTTTCTTATG